>SKCR01053774.1:0-30053 GCA_019454045.1 Zanthoxylum bungeanum | reverse complement strand
AATCAAAACCACCCATTTTCAGAAAAAAAAAAAAAAAAAAAAAAAAAAATCATTTATCCGTGTCCCGTCCGGATTGTTATTGTATTGCCATATTGTGTCAAGATTAAAAAAAGAAAATACTAGAAACCAACAAACATGAGCAAATGTTAAAAAGTAGTGCTATTTTATAAACACACTTCAAATCAGTGAAAATGAAAGTGAGTTTCTTTCTTTTACAAAGTAGATCATGCAAAGGTAAGAGTGTTACCTTTTAAGCGGCTTATATAGAACAACAGTGACATATTTGGACTGGAACCTATGGGTTAATCCAAGGGCAACCACAGACTTGGATTTCCATCCGTCGTCTAGGAAAACATGATTCAGCACAACGTGTTTTGGCTTTGGGGAAGACACCTCATCTGACTTCTCCATACCAAGTACAGTCAGGTGCAGCTGCGATGGAACTGTTACTGGCTCCTTTTCGTAATATTCTTCTGAGGGAATAGCCTGACTATAACTCGACTCTGGAGATGCCGGAGCTTCAAACTCGGCTACACTATCAAGAATTTCTGGCACGTGACTCTGCACAACATGGTTATTTTTATTGATATCAAATAAGTGAACAACGTGATAAACGATAGTCACATTTATCCTCAAACTGTACATGAAAAGGCAAGTGGATGAAGGCGATTGCAAACACACTGACGACCACCCAAGTAGTGAAGTAGCAGACAACTAACTCATAATTACACTCGCAAACCCTTGGAAAGCTGCTCATAACTAATCACAATCTTATGAATTCAGAAATTAAAAAAAGGAAAAAAAGAAAAAGAAAACAACAAAAATACAACTAACTGTATCCTTGATACCTTGCATAATGCAGTTACTATGCACTAATACTACGGACAAAGGGTAATTTCAGGTGACTATATCGTTCCAAGTATACATTTGTAATGAGCAATGGGGAAAAATAATTAAAATGCAGACCAAGTTAAGATGTTCTCACTGATCAAAGAAGACCATCAACATTACAAACAAGAAATCTTTGTTCACACAGAAAGCACAACTAGGACACGCAGAAAGAATATAAATGATTATAATAGCAAAGACAATAAACTACTACTTCCATTGTATTTGGCTTGGTGGTGGTGTAAAATGGCAAAGGAGTGTACTCATTTTACCTCCAATGGAGGTATCTGGTGAATATATGACTTGTATGTCATTGACACATGTTGTCTTTCGCTAATTGGTATAAGGATAGAAAAGGTTCACTCTTCCACACACCATGCTATGATATTAACGGTAAGACTACTCTATTGTGACTTGGAGGTGACAGGTTTGAGTTGTGAAAACAACCTCTTTGCAAAAAAAAAAAAAAACAAGGATAAGGCTGCGTACATATTGAATCCTCCACAGAGCCCATAGTGTAAGAAGCCTTGTGTGCTGGGCCATCTTTTATGAAAGTATACGAAAACGGATGACTTATGTCTAACATTAATGCTAGTATCCAAGAACCTTGTGAAGATTTATTTCAAAAAACAAGAATAAAATCGAGCACCATCATCTACTGCTGAATCATGTTTTCTCTGCAGAATTTCATTTCTGCAATCTGCATAGGTTGCATTCAACATAAAAAAACTCTTATCACTCTAAGATTCAAAATCTGATGTACTATATGAATTCTGTTAACAATTTTTGCTTTCCTAAACCAAACCCCCACATCTTAATGCAATTTAAACTTTTATTAAGCTTCCCCAATCTTTCTTACATAAAATTCTCGAATCTGCAAAGGGGCTATTGACAGATGTGCTGAGTTGAATATCACAATTGGAAACAGAGAGCTCCTCTGTTTCATAATAATATTGTACATTTAAGAACACCAAACTTTAGATAATTCAAGAAAAAATATATCTAATATTCAGTTTTAGATTTTTCTCTTCTTAAAATACGCAGTATGCACTAACTTTTTTATCTTACATGTTTCACTGACAATGCACATTTACTCTCCCTTAAGGCAGAACACCAAGAAGAGAGAGACACGATTCAAGAGATCAGATGCAAGCCATGATATAGAAAGATACTTACATGAACATCAAGAAGATTACAAACACCACCCAGTTCATCGGCTACAGAAGGCAAATCTGGAATATATCTCCGCTCACCATCCACAACGAACTTGTAATGGTATACACCAGATGGAAGGACCAAAAGAATTGAATGATCCTTACCAGATCTATGAAGCGCCTTCCTGCACACAGAAGACTTTTACATTTTCTCCACATCTTGGGTTATCATCTAGACAATAGATTGTCATTTAATACTTATGTATGAAAATTGAAAATATTATCTATCGGCTATGGCTTCAAATATGTGTAAAAGTATCCATGCTTGTGATAAAAGTACCCATACTTGGGAGGAACAACAAACTAAAACTTGCCTCCCTAGCAGGAGAAGAAAGGGACCGAAGTTACCTTGATGTCCAATTATCCCAAGATCCTTCCACAGCAACTTCGTTACCACCATAATTCCATGTAATGAAAGTGGGGATTCCTTTCTCCAGTAGATTACTAGCAGCTGCATGAGATTCATGCTGCCTCATTTGATTGTAAAGGGCAGGGTTATCAGCCCTTTGCAGGGGAGCAACAGGAACCTGCAATAGTTGGAAAACGACCAGCTGAGAGACCATTAAACAGGAGAATAGTTTTGGTATCTTGTCATCACTCCCACTGAGAAAAAAAAGTTTTTTTTTTATGTTGTTTATTAATTTTCCTTTTTTTCCTTTTTCCTTCTGCACAATGATATTTGAACCAAAGCCTTACTTTCATCCTGCTCTGCTCATTTATCACCAGACCCAAGCTTGGCTTGATGGAAAATTAATTAGTTATTTTTTATAATAGCCTGGGGCTAGGGCAGCCCCGATCAGGTGATTTTACAACAGGATTCCAACAAAAAAAAATAGTATCATTGGCACTACTGGATCTTATTCGTACAAGCTCCGTGCCGCAGGCGCACCGAACGGATCAAACCAAAATTTAACTTCCAGTAGCAAGATTATACCAAAAATACAGAAATTTGTGGAGTAAAATTGAAGCAAGAAGCAATCAAAGGCAAAGGCGTTACCTGAGGAGCGAACAAGAGAGGAGATCGAGAGCGATGTGGAGTCGGCGGAGGACTATTATTGGTCATTGAATGATCACCGTTGGATTGAATCTCATCATTTGCTGCTGCTCCTCCCTCTTCTCTCCCGTTTGCATTTCCCATCGGATTCACAGATCCAAACGCAATTCTTATCTCTCTTTCTCTCTCTCTCTCTCTCTCTCTCTCTCTTCTGGTAGTATACAAAAATATTATGATGGTTTATCCATAAATATTGTTATTATAAAACCGTTCTCATTTTTCTTCCATGAGCTCCTTCAATATAACGTGATGAGTTGGCAGGGACGGATTGGGAATTTAGAAGCAAAAAATAATCCTAATTTTTTAAATAGACAAGTTTTTTAACCTCCCAAATTTTATATTTTTATAAAAGAAAAAAAATATTGATGATTGTAATAATCTTTCTTCTCCATTGGAGGAGAAATTCTTCTATGCAACGGTGGTACCACGTCATTCATGCAACAAGTCAATCATCAACTGCCACGCGTGTTAAAAATTAAAAAAAAAAAAAAATAGGTGAAGAAACTCTATATGTCATTTTTTAATTGGCTTGTGGTACCACGTCATCCATACCACTGTTGCACCAAATAATCTCTCCCATTGGAGACACTGCGAATTTTAATTGGAATAAATAATAATAATAATTATTATTATTATTATTGGGCCAAACGTGGCATTGCAACCTGCAGTTTTATGAAACAATCCTACGTGGCAAACGTTTACCACGTGTATGATTCAGTGGCGCCTGCATATTGGGTATATAGGAGGTGATCACGTGACACTGGAAAGATTCTGGATTTATATTAAACATATAAATTTTGAGTTGGATATCAATTCATTTATCCATTCTACCATTACATATTTACGTAATTGGTTATGCACATAACATTATTGTCAGCGTTTCGTTCGATATGACGATCTAATTCAATTAATAGAATCTAATTCAACTTTTATAAATACTTCACCAGCGTTTTTTATCAAATAATATGAAATATTACAAATTTAATTGGAACCTACCTTCTTATTGACTCATTTTTAATTAGGAGCCCACCTTATCCAATTAATTGATAACATTCAACCCTTATAAACAAATCATCAACGCTCCTCCCAATTAACCCGTGATAATACACTAGTCTTAATAGAAAATACTTCTAGACATATATAATACACATTTGAATCAAAAAAGATAAACAATAGTAATTAAAATGATGCGAACCTTATAAGCTCATTGCGTGTTAAAACGATGTGATAATACACTAGTCTTAATGATGTGATAAAGCTCGTGGTTTGGTGGTATAAAATTTAAGATGTGATTTATAGGTTATGGATTCGAATACAAATAATATGTTTTTCATAAGAATATGAGATAATTAGATATTTTATATGTATTTAAATTTAGATCGGATAATTTGACGGTGAAATTTTAAATATTAAAAAATATATATATATACGCACACGTATTACTAAAAGGAAAATGATTTTCTACTTATAAAGCAATTTATAAACGCCTAGAACGGTGCGTTTTACTTATAAAGCATTTGTTCATTGTTAAGTTATTACTGCATCCAAACACACCAAATTCGCTGGAAACAAGGGCATGGGCAGAACACACCATTTCACATAGCAGAACCCCAAATTTGGCTGAACTTCATTATCGCAACACTCGAAATAGAGGAAATAAACCACAAATTTCAAGTGACTGATTCCAAGCAACAAACACACACCAAACGCAGCTCGAAACAAGCGCGAGCAGAACCCCAAATTTCACATAACTTCATCATCGCAGCTCAAGGAAGAGAGGAAATAAACCACAAATTTCAAGTGACTGATTTCAAGCAACAAAAACGCACCATTCTGGATATTATCCCTACCTGAAATTTCTCACCAATTTCAAGCAAACCAGTACGCAGGTAATTTGAAATCCCTAGCATTATGAAATATGAAACTTGAGGTTGATTTGCGTCATTCATCATAAAAATTGGTTTTGGTTTCTGTAATGCCAGGAAATTTGTGCTTCATTTTGCATTTTGATTTGAGAGATGCATTTTGTATTTTAACATGGGTTGATTTGTTTCGTTCGCATTCTGTCTGATGGATTGTTGTGAAAACTTTTGAAATGAAAATGATTGTTAACCGTGCTTTATATGGACAGAAAATCAAAGGGGTTTCTAATATTTTTGTTCTGTTGTTGGTGACAGAAAATGAAGAATTTTGAAATATCCACTGAAATTGAAAATGATGATAGTGTCAATTACAACTCCAATGAAATTGATGATAAGATGATGATGAACCAAATACGGATATGGTTTTTGATGATTCTAATGATATGTTTAGTTATTACAAAGAATATGGTAAGCAGAAGGGGTTTCCAGTTATGCGAAAAAGTAGTAAAAATGGGGGTGATAGTGATGTTAGATATGTGACATTCGCTTGTGGGAGAAGCGGCTTTTCAAAATTAACAACGAGTAATATTTTAAAGCCCCAACCTAATTCAAAAATTGGTTGCAATGCTAAAATTTGTGGATATGTAGATGAAGTTGGAAAATGGAGGGTTGGAACTGTAATTCTTGAGCATAATCATGAATTATTATCTCCATCAAAGTCGAAGTATTTCAGATGTAACTGTAGCATCAATGTACATGCAAAAAGGAAACTTGAGATAAATGATATAGCCGGAATAAGAGTTGCACAAAGTAGCAATTCTCTTATTATTGAAGCTGTTGGTCATGAAAATGTTACATTCACGGCAAGAGACTGTAGAAATCATGTTGACAAACAAAGAAGATTACGCCTTGGCGAAGGAGATGTCGTTGCTTTACAAAACTACTTGATGAAAATGCAAGCAGAAGACGATAGGTTTTACTTTAGCTTCAACTTGGATGATGAAGGTCGATTAAAAAATGTTTTTTGGGCTGATCCGAGGAGTAGGGCCGCCTACAAATCTTTTGGTGATGTTGTTACATTTGACACCACATATCTAACAAATAAGTATGACATGTCATTCGCCTCATTTGTGGGAGTTAATCATCATGGTCATTCTATATTGTTAGGATGTGGATTGATATCACATGAGGACACCGAGACTTTTACATGGTTATTTAAGACATGACTATCTTGCATGTCTAATGTTGCACCTATTGGAATCATTACTGACCAAGACAGGGCAATGAAAAAGGCGATTGAGATTATTTTTCCTACTACTCGGCATCGGTGGTGTTTGTGGCATATATTGAAGAAAGTTCCTGAAAAATTAGGAGGTTATACGGAATATCATGCAATCACTCAGTTATTACATTCCGATGTTTATGATTCACAATGTGTTGCGCAATTTGAGGAAACTTGGCATTATATGCTTGTTCAATATGAGTTGGGGGGGTAATGAATGGCTTACTGGGTTATATCAGGACAGACGTCATTGGGTTCCGTGTTTTCTAAAGAATAGTTTTTGGGCAGGCATGTCAACCACTCAACGTAGTGAAAGTATGAATGCCTTTTTTGATGGGTATGTTAATTCAAAAACAACATTGAAACAATTTATTGAGCAGTATAACCATGCTTTGCGGAGTAAAGTTGAAAAGGAAGTAAGAGAATATATGAAGTCACTTTCACAGAAACTTCCTTGTGTAACAGAGTACAAGATGGAGCATCAAATATAAAAAGTTTATACCATTGCAAAGTTCAGAGAATTTCAACAAGAGTTGGTTAGAAAGATGTATTGCGAAGTTGTGAATTCAGTGGGATCGGAACATGTAGTAAGAGAAGATGTCAAAGTTGGTGAGGGGGAAAAATAACTTTCTTTAAAGTTAACTTTGACAAAGAGAACGGCGAAACTAATTGTAGTTGCTCAAGGTTTCAGTTTAAGGGAATTCTTTGCAGGCATGCCATTACAACCATGATACGTAATGACGTAAAATTATTTCCAGACAAGTATATCCTCGGACGATGGCGAAAAGATGTTCGGCGATGTCATAGTAAGGTGAAAATTAGTTATGATATATGGAGTTCTACAGATGAACAAGTGAGATATGACAAAATCTGTGATAACTTCGCTAAGGTTGCAAGAGACATTGAAAGTTCGAATTACGTTTTAGATTGGATTGATATTTTGTGGAAAAATTTAGAAAAACAAAATTTTGGTTTTGAAAAAAGTAGTTGTAATGCTGTTGGGAGTTCTGAGACTGTAGTTGAAAACATTCGTGATCCAGAAGTTACTCGAGCTAAATGTCGTCATCGCACTCGAAGGCTACAGTCTATGAAATTTCAGAAACGTAGAAAAAGAAAACAACAGATGTGTATGAGATTATTGTAATGTTGTATAGTTAAATATTATATTAAAGTAACTGACATCGTGTGAATTTCCATGCAGATTGAAGATGTTCCTGCCTTGACACCATATGTTCCTGACATTGCACCAAACGTTAATGAGGTATGTTTAAAATTGACACGACAGAACTAATTATACATTAAATTGTATATGATTGTCTAATTCATTTGCAATATGCATCACACTACATGACACTTTTGTCATACCCGATTCATTTGGAGGATTTCAACAATTGCCACTCCAGTATAAATGCTGATTCATTTTAAGGATTTCAGCAATTATTTTCCAATGTCTTCAAGATGTCCAGATGACTAGAGTTTTGAAATAGAATTTATATGTAATCCACATTATCTTAAATCAATTAACCAGACTTTCTATGTTATGTTTGTTTGTTAATTCTATCATTAGCTTCGATGTCATAACAAGTGCTTGGTTCAAAGTATGCTCAAACTTTGTTCAAAGTATGCTCAATATAAATTTCTTCAATAAAGTAATATATTATACATTGTCGATATTTCTCCTTACATCAAATAACATATTATAAATATTATACAAAGTAATAGGAAAATAATTATTTCTGCTGCATATTTTTGAATGAGAATCATCTCTCGATTTCGTAGTTCATCTCTAATGACACTGATATCTTCGTGCAACTTCCGAATTTCACCTATTAAAATATCATTATAAATGTCGTTGCCTTTTCGATCTTCCGCCCATTGATCCTCGTCATACCAATCGAAGGCTAGACAATCCTTGCATTTCCAAAATTTTCGATTTGGATTCCGTGATGTAGTAGAAGTCCATAACTTTTGGTATCCGTTGGGGCATTTGCGGCAACGTCGCAGTTCCACTGAATGTGTACTTGTGCTAGAGGACATTATGATTACAAATCACCTGCAAAATACATCATAACCGAAATTTTAGGAAAGAATAAGTAAAGAACATTTGATGGTAAAGAAGTTCATACAACTGGGAAACATGTACTCTTCTTATGGCAATTCAAGCACTTGACATCATGCACGCTAAGCAAATTATCTGCACTTTTACTGGCTTTATTGATTAGATTTTATAATGACACTGTGGAATTTATAATCATAATGATTCTCAAACGTAAAAAACTACTAAGATTTCCCAACTTACAAGGAGGATGGGTCATTTGAGGAATGAAATAATTCAAAAATTATACCATCGATTATGAGATAACTACATTTCACAGCATAAACACAACACTGTCATGTGTTAAGACAACAAGAACAGCAAAAAGAATAACATGTTAAAAAGGAAACTTGCAAAACAAGTTGAGAATCATTATGATTATTATTGAAACACTAACTGTAATAATTTACAAGAAATTGAAACTACAAAACCAGTCAAGGTTTCAGTCACAATGTAACAAACTAAAGAAGTCATAACTAAAACAACAATCTTTTGCCAAAGTATACAAAGAAAAAACAGAGGTTCACACTGGCGTAGTCTACCAATATCCATTGATCTTCTCCCACACTGATGAAGCAACTCAACCGAATCACTCGCAAATATATCTTCACCAAAATTAAACTCGCGAAAATTGAATTGCCAAATGCAAAACTTGTCAGTCCCACCACAAGTAGGCAAATTCCCATTTCCATCTGAAAACGTTAAAAACATATCATCCTAATAATCAACAGCACTATGAACTCTGTATCGAACAAGCAATGAGAACAAATGGGCAGATACCACACCAAATTCCTGATCCCACAATGAGCTTCAACATCTGTGCATCTAAAGGGGAAAAAAATAATGAATAGCTTGTAATACTAATTACCCAGTATATTCATACCAAACATATCACACCCAACAACACAGCTCCTAACAAAAAAATCAAATTCCTGATCCCACAAAAACTCAGCAAAGCTAACAACTTCGACATTTAAACAATCAACAAAACACAAAAATTAACAAACCACTCTAAAAAACACGTATTAATTGAAAAAGAAGTGGACGGTAAGTGAAAAAGAAGTCATTAGAATAAAGATGCCACACCTTTTATACAAAGAAGTTGCTGAGGACGGTCAATCAAATGAAGATTACAGCAGACGAATTGGACGACGAAGTAATCGGTGGACGACGAAAAAGAAGTTGAAGGGCATGAGCAGGGTTCCCAATTGGTTTTGTTGAATGAGCCATTTTCAATTAGGGTAAGGAAAATGATTTGGGAGTGTTGGTGTAGGACACAGGAGCTGGGCGACACATGCTGTTCTAGACTCAGGGCCTAGTTGGGAGTACGGAGTAGCCAACGGAGGACTAAACCGGAGAATAAAGGAGTCGCCACCCGGTGTGAACCGGGAAAATGATTTAAGGCCGCACTCACCCCTCGCAAGGGAAGACCTCAAACCGTTAGGTTCGGAATGGTCCCTTACCTATGAAAATTGTAATGGATGGATTTGTGTAATATTAACCAAGTCTACAAGACATACATTGGTAAAACTACTCTAAATTCCTATAGGCCTAAATCTAAATTCGCATGCTTTGAAAGTAAATTTTTACAACGGCAAACATTCGGCATCACACATCAAACATGCTACATACATAGTAATCTAAACATACCTAAACTTAAATTCCTCATACAAAAGATAAATAACTAAAATATGCTTGAAATAAAATAACGTTCTAATGACCTAATCATGCTCAAATACAACTTGGATGAAATAGAATACATGAATCCTTCAAGTGGTACGGGGCATTGTATCCCGAGTGCAAACCATAATACCGTCTATTCGGATTCGGCTATGGAATTTATGTCCGAGTTTCCATCCAATATACCACAAGAAAGAACACATATTCCATTCACCCAAAATCACATCATACACTAAATCATTATTTCATGTGAACAAATTCCAAATAACATGCCAAACTAACTATTCATGCTAAACACATTTTTTTAAATCATTATTTTATGAGAATAAATTTAATAATATAAACCCTCAGGTCTAACCCTTTTTTTTGTCGTTCTTTGGAGGTGCGTTATATGGCCGTCGGAAAGGCTAAGACACCACGATTCCACCGGTTCACTGTTTCGACGTTTTGCTCATTGTTTCGCTGTTTCGTCCGCTGTTTCCACTTCGTTTCGCTGCAATTTAAATCTCCACACTTTGCTCACTGGTTTGCAATGAATTATGGGCTGTTTTGGTGAATTTTGAGGGGTATTGGACTGCCGTTTGTTCGGTTTCTCGAAGACTTTCAAATGCATTTTTTTATTCACTGTTTCGGTGAATTTGGGGACTGTTTTGAGTGTGTTTGAGCTGTTGTTTTGGGCGAATTTTAGAGGGTGTTTAAGGCAGTTTATTCACTGGTTTGGGGGCTAAAATTAGGGTCATTCAGGAGTTGGTTTCAGGGGTTAAATGAAGCAGTGGGTTGGACGTGTAAGGGGACTGTTTGGGCGTGTTTCTTGGGGCTGGAATGAGAGGCTATTTTGCGTGAACTATAAAGACAAGGTGGAGAGCTGAATAGAGGTGTGTGAGAGGTAGTGAGGGGCGTGACTTTCAGGTCTAAATGGAGGCTAGATGATGTACTGAATTGGAGGCTTTATGCGTGTCTTGAGGCAGTGAGTTGAGGGCTGATTAGAGGCGTGAGAAGGGGATGTGAGGGGTGATTAGAGGCGTGAACAAGGGGACTGAGTGGAGAGCTGCTTTGTTGATGGTTTAGGCGTGACTTGATGCACTGACTTGAGGCATGTATGGGCGTGACAAGGGGCTGAATGGAGGATAGCCTTTGGGCGTGACTAAGGCAGTGAAGGAGAGAGCTGTGTACGTGAGAGCAAGGGGAGGCAATGGGCTGTTTTGTTCTTCAAAATGCTTAATCTTTTCTTGATGTGTATTAGCTGTTCCAAGGCAGAATAATGAGGGTTTAAATAGGCAAATGGAGGGCATTAATGAGATTGGCAAGTGATAATGAAAGGTAATCAATTTGATCACAAGTTTTGTTTGGAAATGGAAGGAAGGTAATGTATAATTGTGATTCTTTGTTGAAAATGAATAAAGGTTGAAAGGAAAGGAAATGAAATGAAATGACATGTTTTGTTGGGAAATGGAAGAAATGTTATGTATAATTGTGATCCTTTGTTGAAAATTCAAAAAAGGTGATGGAAAATGAAGAAAATGGGAGGGGATGGTGATGGGTGTGGGGTGTGATGGCTTAAATGATGTGGGGTTGATCAAATAATGCCTTGGAATTTTGGTGTCAAGGTAAAATGTGAGATTAAAGGTGTAAAGTAAATGATAGAAGAGTAAATCATGTTTGAATAGTGCAAGGAGAGTGAATTTTGGTGTCATGGTCGTGGGCCTCATGGGTGGTGGGCTTGGTGTTTGATCTATTTTGGTTTCATGGGCTTTGGATGTGGGTTTAGATGTTTAGGTGGGTTTAGAGTGGTTTACGGGAATTTAGGGCCAAAGATGTACCTCGAAATGAAGATTCAACATGCGAACTCCGAGCGAACTTAGTGAATCAAAACCAATAATATGTCAATTCTTGACTTCTCCTTTCCGACGACCGTTTTCCGCAACTTCCACGACTTAAAGGTACTGCCTCCTTACGAGACTCCTCATCGGGTTCGATATGCAAAAATGCAATGCCTACAGTTGGTAGATGACGAATTGAAGGGCATGATTCAATTACGGTAAGGAAAATGATTTGGGAGTGTTGGTGGATGACGAATTGAAGGGCATGAGCAGGTTCCCAATTGGTTTTGGTGAAGGAGCGATTTTCAATTAGGGCAAGGAAAATGTTTTGGAAGTGTTTGGTTATAATGATAAACTTTAAAGTCATAAGTTCTAATTTTGCTAAAACGCACCGTTCTGGGTGTCCGTGAGTAATTTCATAAGTCAGAATATCATTGCTCTTACTAAAAACTTATCCTTTAAAAATGATTTTTTGAATATAATAAGGAAAATAAGCCCTGATATCCGATTTTATAAAATTCCAAGAAGCCACGGGACCTGTAGCTTTTGACTTGCTTCATCAGCCTTCATCGTCTTCAAATTCAATTATCCGCAACCCATTTCGCAGTTTAAAGTGAAAAACAAAAGAATGGGCCCAAGCAGTGACCCGAATCTCGAGGGATCGGACGAGCAACAAAAAAGATCCGAGATATACACCTACGAGTCTCCATGGCACATCTACGCCATGAACTGGAGCGTCCGTCGCGACAAGAAGTACCGGCTCGCTATCGCCAGCCTCCTCGAGCACTTCTCGAACCGGGTCGAGATTGTTCAGCTGGACGATTCCACGGGCGAGATCCGGGCAGACCCGAATCTCTCTTTCGAACACCCGTACCCGCCCACCAAAACCATTTTCATACCCGACAAGGAGTGTCAGAAACCCGACCTTTTGGCTACTTCCAGTGACTTCCTCCGCGTGTGGCAGATCTCCGACGAGGACCGGCGCGTGGAGCTCAAGAGCTTGTTGAATGGTAACAAGAACAGCGAGTATTGCGGCCCGTTGACTTCCTTTGACTGGAACGAAGCGGAGCCGAAGCGAATTGGGACGTCAAGTATCGACACCACGTGTACGATTTGGGATATCGAGAGGGAAACCGTCGATACTCAGCTTATCGCTCACGATAAAGAGGTTTACGACATTGCGTGGGGCGGCGTCGGCGTTTTCGCCTCAGTCTCCGCTGACGGCTCCGTTAGGGTTTTCGATTTGCGGGATAAGGAGCACTCGACGATCATCTACGAGAGCTCTGAACCCGATACGCCGTTGGTTCGGTTGGGTTGGAACAAGCAGGACCCGAGATATATGGCGACGATTATAATGGACAGCGCGAAGGTGGTGGTTCTCGACATTCGCTTCCCGACGCTTCCCGTCGTGGAGCTGCAGCGCCACCAGGCGAGTGTAAATGCGATTGCGTGGGCCCCGCATAGCTCTTGTCATATATGCACGGCGGGGGATGATTCACAGGCGTTGATATGGGACTTGTCGTCGATGGGTCAGCCCGTGGAGGGCGGGTTGGATCCGATTCTGGCGTATACTGCTGGGGCGGAGATTGAGCAGCTGCAGTGGTCGTCTTCACAGTCTGATTGGGTTGCCATTGCATTTTCAACTAAGCTTCAGATCCTCAGGGTATGATAAATTAATTTATAAATATGATTACTAGCTCTTTTCGAAACTGATTGGATGTTTGATTCAGAAATTGTGTTGTTAGAACAAATCATGTAACATCTGCTACAGGTTGTTGTTAATTGATTAGAGTCGAAGACTCGATGATAGATATAATTGATCTATTTTTCTGCATATTATGTCTATATTTTGTTTTGCCTGCGAAGTTTTTATTTGATGCGCAGTATGTGAGAAAGTAAACGTAAACCTCGCTATATGATAGTCTAACTTTCAAGAATTTTTTGAATGAAACATCTTAGAGACGATTGTGTATATGAATTTAGGATCTAATAGTGAAATATTGTTTTAGACTTTTAGTTCTATACTTATTATCTGCTATTGTATTTTATGTAATGGAGGAGATGGGTTTAGCTAGGATGGTGGTAAAAGAACTTGGGTGTTAGGTTGCCAAACTTTTTGTTAATGAAAAAGGAAAAAATAAACAGTAGGTTATAGATTGTATGCTAGTAGATACCATCAAGCGAACACGAGATCTTTCAAAAGAGGATGTTTTGAGCATTTTTAGATAGTAACCTCATTGCAATGCAAGGACAGGTTTGACCAGACGCGGAAAGGACAGAGATCAGGTTTGGCTAAATAGGATTACATTAGTTTTCATTTTAGATCACTGGCTTACAAATACTGGGAAACTACCAAGGTCTAGCCTTATCTTGTGGCTAAAACTGCAATCCGATAATGTTTACAATTTGTATTACTTTGTATCCATAATCTAGTTGTGCGCCACGTACCTCGTGGTGGGTTTGGATACAACTTTAGCAAAGCTAATGTATTGAATGAAATAGAACATATTCGTGTGGATGCTGATCATAGATTGATGATATTTGATCTTAAAGCAGTACATATTTGGCAGCAAATGTTGTACTGAGACAGACAGCCAAGTGATTTTACAACTTAGTTTTGTTGCAGTGAGTTGAGATAAATTTTGATACCAGACTTGGGGTTTTTTGTTAATAAGATTGGCATGGACAATTGGACATACTACCAGGTTGTTCTCCTTCCCCTTGACTTAGGGTTGAGGTTTATTTACCTACTCACCCACATGATTTTGGGAAATGTATGTATTTTTCTTAGACTCTGTCATAATAAATTAGTTTATTTTAATGTCATGATAAATAATGATATTTCAAATAAATTAAATATTTGTTATGCTAGTAATGTTAGAGTTCAGTTTCAAAAAAAAAAAAAAAAAATTTACGAGTTCAAAAACTTATTTTCTTGTTTTTATTTTTTAAAATAGAGATTTCTTTATACCGTGAGCTCTTGTTTCTTACATATTACATACTTCTAAATAATTTTCATACGGATTAAGTTTTAATTTTGATAATTTGGCAATTTGCCTGGTAAACGTGTCGGCGCTGCATAATCAAACTTTAAAAGACGCCGCAAAAGTCAACTATACGATGGAATGAAAGGACAGCTGAAACAAACAAAAAAAAAACTTTATAATAAGTGAGGTTCGGGGTCTCAATCTAACGGTCGCGATTTCGCGATTTTTTGATAAATGAAATTATATCATTTTTACTTTGGATTGCTACTTTAGAGAAATTATAAAAAATAATAATTTTTTTTTTAGATTGCTAGCTTCAACAGCCCGTATGTTTCCACGTCATCATATGGAGGGACTGCAATAAAATTATTACTGCAGCCCCTTGATTCAATAGTTTGTGGGGTAAAGATAATTGCATTATAATTTTTTAAATTATTTTATTATTTTATACATTCATATGATAAATTTAAAAATTTTTATTTTTATTTTATACACCCTTTATTATATATATATATATAAAATACTCACATCAACTATTTAAATTAATTAACTTTTCCTATTTTACATACCCATTAAAATATTCAGTGCAGTCAAAAAACTAATTTAAAATATTCTTTTTCTAAATTTTTGGATTAATGGCAATCAGAAAGATAAATTAAAAAAAATGAAAAGAATTCAGATTATTAGAGAATAATTTAAAAGGTAAATTAAAATGGTTCGAGTTTAAAAATAACGGTTTGTTTACTTGTTTTGTTTAATTAGTTTCTCGGAGAAATATGGGATAAAAGATGATAGAAAGTGTGGAGCTGGTTTTCACCCGAGGTCTACAATCGAGATTTTGTAGGGGCACTGGCGATCCTGCAAAACAAAGAGATAAGGTGAGCGTGGAGGATCTACCCACCGGTGTGGTGGATGTCGTAGGCACTCTGACGCCCAAGTCAGCGATGAGAATGAGGTGTTAAGGTCGTAGAACAAGGGACGAAGGTCAGATGTTACCTCGATCCCAATGGGTTGCCGTGAGGGCGGTAGACGGGAAATGCTGAGAACTATGGAGAGGGAATTATCGAGCTTGAAGTCGAATGTTGGAGAGATAGATGTTTCATGTCCTTCCTCCTGGAGCCTCGTTTCCTATTTATACATGCTCTTATAACGTGTGCCTTTATTCCTCTTTGACTGCATGTCTGTTGGGTCGACTTCACGAGGAATTAATACTGCTTTTTGCTCATTGTACGCTGGAACATATGGGTTTATGAATGACGTTTATGAATTTGGGCGTTTCGTGGGCTGGCCTTTGGATGGCCCTTCGGTTAAGGGTGTTGGTGCTCATTGGGCATGGGTCTGCATTGTGTCTTTGGGGTTTGGTTAGGAGGCATCGGGGGTGCATTCAGCAGTGATCCTGGAGCAAAAAAGGTCGAAATTGTCTCTGGACCAAATGTGGCCCGTACAGTTTGTCACATACTCTCTAAGTCAAGGAATACTTGGCTTGGAGAGTAACCGCTAGTCGTGCCGTCTTGGACTGAGCTTGGCGGGTTTTCGTTGCCCTAATCAAGGCACAAACGAGGGACTTGAGTGTCGTCTGAACAAGGATGATGTCTCCGGTGGACCTTTAATGAAGGTTGTTTCTGGTCATGACCTAGATTTAATTCAGTCGTCATCTCTGTGCGAGGTACTCGGGCGGGCTCCATTCGTTTGGTCTGAAGGCCGTCGGAGCCTTCGGGCTGCTTGAGCCGAGTATGAACCAATTTCTTAATTGGCCTGATGATAGTAAGGAAACTAGTTGCTCGTTTGGTTCCCGAGAAGGATCAAAACCGGGTCTACCTGTCGTCTGGTCCATATGATTGACCAGACTAGACTTTTCCGCGATTCAATTGGGGAGCGATCCCGCCAATTGGGCCCGACGAGGCCAAAAAGCGGTTCATTTGTTTGGTATCGAAGATGAGCCTAATTGAGATAAAAATGACGCATGAATCAAATGGAAGTCAATTTGATCAGACTCGACCCCAGTATGAGCCAATTAGGAGTGTTCCCGTCGATTGGACTTTATGAAGGCCGTGAATACATTCATTCGATTGGTATCTAAGAGGGACCAAATCGAGCCTACATGTTGAGTGGACCAAAGGAAGGTCAAATAACTTACACTTGACTCTATTACGAGCCATATGGGAGGTGATCCCGTCGACTGGACTTGATGAGGGCCATATATACATTCACTCGGTTGGTATCTAAGAGGGACCAAATCGAGCCTACATGTCGAGTGGACCAAAGGAAGGTCAAAGAACTTACACTTGACTCTATTACGAGCCACATGGGAGGTGATCCCGTCGACTGGACTTGATGAAGGCCAGATATACATTCACTCGATTGGTATCTAAGAGGGACCAAATCGAGCCTACATGTCGAGTGGACCAAATGAAGGTCAAAGAACTTACACTTGACTCTATTACCAGCCACATGAGAGGTGATCCCGTCGATTGGACTTTATGAAGGCCGGGAATACATTCATTCGATTGGTATCTAAGAGGGACCAAATCGAGCCTACATGTTGAGTGGACCAAAGGAAGGTCAAATAACTTACACTTGACTCTATTACGAGCCATATGGGAGGTGATCCCGTCGACTGGACTTGATGAAGGCCAGATATACATTCACTCGGTTGGTATCTAAGAGGGACCAAATCGAGCCTACATGTTGAGTGGACCAAAGGAAGGTCAAAGAACTTATACTTGACTCTATTACGAGCCACATGGGAGGTGATCCCGTCGACTGGACTTGATGAAAGCCAGATATACATTCACTCGGTTGGTATCTAAGAGGGACCAAATCGAGCCTACATGTTGAGTGGACCAAATGAAGGTCAAAGAACTTATACTTGACTTTATTACGAGCAACATGTGAGGTGATCTCGTCGACTGGACTTGATGAAAGCCAGGTATACATTCACCCGATTGGTATCTAAGAGGGACCAAATCGAGTCTACGAGGCTCAAAATAAGGGCTTTTAATCCGACTTGCGCTAAAGTGCTCGGGATTCCAGTCGACAGTACTTTATTTGTTGTGTTTGAATGTCTAATTCCCCTCGATTTCCTCACTACAATCAATGTTTCGTTGTGTTTCGAGGCCTTTTCGGGAAATGAGGAATCACTGTGTGGGAGGGTATATAAGAAGCCTCGAGGGTTTCATTTTCTTCATTGCAATAATTTCTCTGCAATGCTGTGTAGCAAACTCAGGAAGGGTTATTTTCTCTCATTTTTTAATGTTCTGTAACTCTCATTTCTTCATGTTCTTTATATTCTCAAATCTGTCTTCATGTTACATCTTTAATTCTTTATGGGTTTCTTGGTGGGAATTAGGGTTCTGATCTTTAATCGCCTTGGGGATATTTAGGATTTGTGTTTGTGTGAAACCTAGGCTTGATCTTCTGTCATGCTAGTTTTAGGTTGATTCGTTGTTTGTAGAGTGAACTGAAATGTCCTCTGGAGGTTGCTCGAGTTCAGGCGATTCATCTATGGAATGTATGTAGGCTCACCCTTGCAAGTCGTTTCCCCTTTTAGTAGATATGGCAAGGACACGCCGAGTGAAGGAGATGATGATTTACTTACTGTCGCGTCGACGGAGGCCCTTCTTGGAATTCCCAAAGATGTGCCACCTCTACGATCTATCCTTGCCGAGTCGGGCGAACCTAGCACAAGTGAACCAACCAATCTTCTGACTAAAAACCCTCAAAGTAATGTAACTGAGAGAGCCATGAGGGAGATCAAAATAAAGTATAGGTTCCCCGAGTCGGTCCAAGTTAGGTTGCCTTCTTCAAAAGAACGAATCGACTACAGGATTCCCGGATGGATTGGGTTCTATGAACGCCCCTTTGCAGATGGGTTTAGGTTCCCAATTCCACACCTCGCGTGGGAAGTGTTGGACCATTATGAAATAGCCCCTTCTCAACTTATGCCAAACACTTGGAGAGTCCTGATGTCGGTTGAAGTTTTGGCATATGAGTTGGGAGTCAGATTTGGAGTGAATGACTTACTTTACACTTATTATATGAATGAGCATGTAGTAGAGAATGAGAGATACCACTTGTTCCTTCGACAAAAGAGAGAGCATTTGATTACTGGGTTGACTACAAATGATAGAGGGGGCTGGCAAAAGGCTTACTTTTTTGTACGAGGAGAAGGTGTGTTTGGGTCGACTGGGTCTGGTAGAATTTATGAGTGTTGGGAAATTACGAGTGAGTGTTGGTTACATTCTTTTCTTGCTTGTAGACTTAAAGTGCCTCTGACGTTCTTTTCTTGTTTCTTTCGTAGGCTCAAACCGCAATCGTAGCTTCGACGTGACGCCAGGGGTTGTAGCCAATACGAACTATATTCTGAGTCTTCCTTCGCCTGATAGGAATTGGAGGGTGGTGCTGGCGGAGAAAAGGTTAAGGTTGACACCACTGTGGAGAGAAGTTTTCTATCCCGAAGGTATCCATTTGCCTCTGACCAAACATATACTGACAGTCGTACTCATTACCTGGGCGTGTCGGTTCTTACACGACGGGAGTCTCTTTTTGCGGATTCTAACCCCGGAGGAAAATTTGTGCGCAGTTCAAAGAATGAGTCAATTCAGACTACCATCAGTGGAAGAAATGTTGAATCGGAGGAAGAAGAAGAAAACAAAGGGGAATGAGATTGAGATTGTCCCCGAGTCACAAGCCCCAAGGAAGGATACTTTGCTATACTACCATTTGAAACAGGTCGCAAGACGCCGACCGGGCCTGGACTTTCTTCGAAGAAGAGGAACAACTGCCGGATATTGAGAGAGGACCCAGAAAATGTAATCATCAAGATCCCAAGAAGCACGACGGTTATGTCAGATCCTTCAAGTCTGTCCAGTTTCGCCGATGGATTACTTTTAGAGGAAGATGAATGTCGAATGTTGACATTGGGACCGCTGGAGGCTGCAAAAAGAGTCGTTGCTCGAAATTATGAGGTAAATGTCTTGTATTCACGAATCTTCATAATGAAATTTTACAAAATTTCTTGTGTTTGTCATGTCAGACTCTGGAGTATGCCATTTTTCAACAAATATATGTCGAATCCAGCCTCAGGAAGGCAAGAGAATTGGAGAAGTCGAACGCGGCCATACGAAAAGAATTGGCTGAAGCTAAAGCCTTCTCTGAGGAATCCAAGAAGAAAGTGAAGGAAGCCGAGAAAGAAGTTGAGGTAGTGAAAGCTAAACTGGAAGCGACGTCTTCTGATTTGGAGGTAGCGAATGAGAGTGTCGAAGAGCTGGAAGGTCAGAAGGCTGAACTGCTGGATAGGTTGGAGAGAGTGGCTATGGAAGCCATTATAAAAGATAAGAGCCAGCTCATGAAGGAATACTTGTCAGAGGAACATAGCTCGTGGAATCCCAGAAGTGGATAATGCTGGGAGAAAGGCTGGAGGCCAGTCTCTCTTTGTCGATTGAAGAGACTGAAGTTGAGGGAGGACAGGAGGTCAGCTCTAAGGGAGCGACCGCAGAGATGATTGGGGGTCTGTTGCCGAGAGAACCGAAGAGGCCCCAACGATTGATATTGTTGAGAAGGCAGTTGAAGCTGCAATGGAAGAACCGAGATCATAGCAACTAATAGAACTGGCCCTCTTCCAGATCTGGTCGACTCACTTGAGCCTGTTGAAAGACAAGAGGATTGAAATGATGTAAATCATTTTTTTTTCTTTTTGCCCGAAATGTCGGCTCTGCCCGTTTTGTAAATACAATATTTTGATTTGTAAATATAAACTTCAATTGTCGTTTGGATATTTGTCATTCATTTTCCTGTCGTCTAAAATGAAGTCACATTTGTCAATAGCTCTCCAAACAGACTTAAGTAAAATCGCACAAATGAAATTGAAATTACATAAATAAAGATCAAGACAGAAATCAAACAAACAGCAAGATCAAAACAGAAATCAAACAAATAGCAAGCAGGTCGCCTTATTGTAGTAGAATGGCGGTCTGACAAGTGACGAGGTCAACGGTAGAACTTCTTGAGGTGAATAGCATTCCAGCTGTTATGGACTCTCCCATCTTTTTTTTTCAATTTGTAGGGCATGGCCTACATTTTCTTGACAATGTACGGGCCCTCCCAAGTGGGTCCAAGCTTCCCATCATTAGCTTTCTTGGTATTTTGGAAGACTCGACGGAGGACCCAGTCGTCTTCCTTGAAGGTTCTACTCCTCACATTTTTATTAAAGTATTTGGACATCTTCTGTCGGTAGGCTGCTAGTAGCGTATGGTCGCGTTTTCCCTCAATTCTTCAATAGTGTCGAGGGCGCATCGACCATAAGTCTTTTGTTCGTATCTTCATCAATCCACTGATATTGTGGTGACGGTACACCGACTTCGGTTGGAATGACTGTTTCGGTTCCAAATGTCAAGGAGAATGGCGTTTCGTCTGTCGACGATCTGACTGTTGTCCGATACGACCACAGAACTCCAGAGAGTTCGTCTGCCCAGGCTCCTTTCGCTTTCTCCAACCTTTTTTTCAGAGTGTTTATTATCACCTTATTGGAAGACTCTGCTTGTCCGTCAGCATGTGGGTAGCGTGGGGTGGAGAAACTGAGCTTGATTCCCCAATTTTTGCAAAAATTCTGGAAGCGGTGACTGATGAATTGAGATCCATTGTCAGTGACAATCTCTCTGGGTAGACCGAAACGACAAATAACGTTCTTCAAGACAAACCATTGTACTTCCTGATCCCTTATCCTTGCGAAAGCTCTGCTTCGATCCACTTCGAGTAATAATCTGTCAATGCGAGCATGTAGACTCGTTGCCCAGGGGCGACTGGAAGCTTCTCGACGATATCCATTCTCCACTTCATGAACGGCCAAGGAGCTAAGGAAGGGCTGAGCTTTTCAGATGGAAGATGGGAGACTGGTGCAAACCTTCCAACACTTCTCACAGTTTCGAACATATGTAGCTGCGTCGGCTCGCATAGTGGGCCAATAATATCCAGCTGTGTGGGCTCGGCATGCAAGGCTCATACCGCCGGAATGATTCCCACATTGTCCTTCGTGCAACTCGGCTAGTAGAACGTACTGCGCCTCTTCTGGGGAGAGGCATTTGAGGTATGGTCCGGCAATTGACCTCTTTAACAATTTGTTGTCGTTTAGAACGAAACGCGCAGCTGATGATGTTTTACCTTACTGGCGTCCACTTTGTCTGCTGGCAAAGATCCTGTATCTAAGTATTTGATTAAAGGTGTCATCCACGAGTCGTTTTCTGTGATATGAGAGATGGTGCATTCTTTCATTTTAGTTATGGCTGGCCATTGCAAATATGCTACGGGAATGGCTTGGATATTCCCTTCTTGTAGTGTGGATCCAAGGGTAGCCATGGCATCTGCGTGGGTATTCTCGGCTCTCGGGATCTGCGAAATTTCAAAGGATTCAAAAGTTGACTGGACTTCTTTTACCTTAGACAAATATGCTGCCATCTGATCCCCTCTAGCCTGGTAGGATCACTGAAGTTGATTGACTACAAGTTGAGAATCGGATGTCGCCTCCACTCTCTTTGCCCCAAATTCTTTGAGTAGTGCAAGCCCGGCTATTAGCGCTTCATACTCGGCTTCATTGTTGGTAGTCTGGAAACCACATTTGAACGCTTGTTGAATTACGTCGCCTGCAGAAGTAGTGATCACAACCCCTAAGCCGGAACCACGTCTGCTAGTTGATCCATCTACCGAGAGTTTCCATACTTCTGAAGACTGCACACTAAGCACTTCTTCTTTCATATCTTCTTGAAGACCGAGAATGAAGTCTGCCACAAAATCCGCGAGGGCTTGAGACTTGATAGCGGTTCGCGGTTGAAATGTGATGTCGTACTCCCCAAGTTCTACGGTCCACTTGGTCAATCTCCCAGAGAGCTCGGGTTTATAAAGGATGTTTCGTAACAGGTAAGTGGAATATACAGTGATTGGATGGATCTGAAAGTATGGGCGGAGCTTTCGTGCCGCCATCACCAAAGCAAGGATCAACCTCTCCATTTGTATACCGAGTCTCAGGGTCTAGCAAGGCTCTACTTACATACTGGATGATGTAGTCATTCATCTTCTCTTATCAGAACTGCGCTAACTGCTTGAGGCGAAACTCCAATATACAGATATAATCTCTCTCCGTCGACTGGCTTGGACAAGAGCGGTGGTGTGGTCAGGTACTCTTTCAGTCTGGTCGAGGCTTCTTCGCAGGCCGGGCTCCACTCAAATTTCTTCGTCTTTCTGAGAATAGAGAAGAATATGAAGCTCTTGTCGGTAGACTTGGATATGAATCTATTGAGAGCCGCGATTCTCCCTTCAAGTCGCATGACCTCTTTTGGATTTGTTGGGGATGGAATGTTGAGAATGGACTTTATCTGTTCCGGATTGGCTTCTATTCCCCGTCGAGTGACCAAGAACCCAAGGAATTTTCCCGAAGCCACATTTGGTTGGGTTTAGTTTCATCTCATACTTCTTCATTACGTCGAATGCCTCCCTAAGATTTTCCAGGTGTTTTTTAGCTCGTAGGGACTTCACCAACATATCATCAATATAAACCTCCATTGTCTTCCCAATTTGATTGGAAAATATCTTGTTTACAAGTCGTTGGTAGGTGGCACCCGCGTTCTTCAACCCGAATGGCATTACTTTATAGTAGTAGATCCTTCGGTTGGTGACGAAGGCCGTTTTCTCCTGATCATTCAGATGCATGAGGATTTGGTTGTAGCCCGAGTACGCATCCATGAAACTTAACAGTTCATGCTCTGTTGTTGCATCGACCAGCGAGTCAATATGTGGGAGAAGAAAAGAATCATTTGGACATGCCCTGTTCAAATATGTGAAGTCAATGCAGACTCGTCATTTTCCATTCTTCTTTCGCACGACACGACGTTGGCTAGCCAGTCCGGGTACTGCACTTCTTTGAACGTTCCATTCTCCAACAATTTCCGAACTTCTTCGTCGATGACTCGATTCCTTTCTGGGGCAAACTTCCTCCTCTTTTGCTTGACGGGTGGGAAGGAAGGATCCACATGTAGCTCGTGAGTCATCAATTCCGGGTCTATCCCTGTCATATCCCCATGCGACCAAGCAAAACAATCATGGTGCTTCTGGAGGAATTCCACCAGTTCTGCCCGTAGTATGGGATCAAGGTCGGCTCCGACTTGGGTTTTGTGGTCTGGGTAGTGTGGGTGAATCTGGATCTCGTCGAGTTCCTCCACTTTTGGTTCATCAACGCGTTCTCGACAAAACCCTCCCTGTAATTGCTATGCTGACTGGGTTTTAGGCTTCAGGGTGGTTTGATAACAAGCCCTGGAAGCAAGTTGGTCTCCTCTAATCTCCTCGACCCCCCCCATTTAGTCGGAAATTTCAGTACCTGATGGTACATAGATGAAACAGCTCGCATCTCGTGGATCCACGGTCGTCCCATTATCAGATTGTAAGCTGAAGGGCTATCAAGGACCATGAACGTAATCATTTTATTGACCCCCCCTGCGTATACTGGGAGACAAATTTCGCCCATAGTGAATTTATGCTCTCCGCTGAAGCCTATCAAGGCTGTTAGACCGACGATTCATTTTCTCCAAGCCTCCTCACATATCATTGAGAGCCGCCAAAAAGATAATATTAGCTGATGATCCAGTGTCAACCAACACTCTATTGACCATAAAGTTAGCCACTTTTAGAGATATCACCAAGGCGTCATGGTGAGGGTTCACATGATTGGAGACTAGGTCGTCTGAGAACTCAATTGCTAACCTTGTATAGTTTCCTGCCACAGTTCGCTTGTGATCTGAGACAATTGATGAAACCATCATGGTTCGTCGTTTCGCTGCCGAATAGAAAACTCCACTTACTTCTGAACCACCTGAGATAAAATTGACGGTGCTGTTGATTGAAGGTGGAATTGAGGCTCCTCCCTGATCTTCTGTTTCTTCCCTCCCGGCCAAAGTAGCTTTTCCTTACTCCGTTAGCTGGTCTTTCAAATGACCTTTGTTTAGAAGTTCCAGGACTTCTTTGGTGGAATTCGCACCATCTACTAGTGTCTTTCTTTCCGGAGCCTTCCTTGGAGCGAGGAGGCCACTTCACTTCACTCCTCATCTTCTTGAGGACCGAAATGAGTTCCACTGGCAAAATAGTGAAGTTGTAGTTCGGAAGTCTTGGCGCATCATTGGGGGTTCTTTCTATTCTGTCGTAAGGGACTGGGCCACGATTGGATGCCCTGTCATAGGGGCGGGAATCCATCGGACGGAATGTACTTCGGTCGGTTGTATGCTGAGACCTCTTATAAAATTCTTTCGGTCGCCTGGACGGACCCGTCCTCTTCTCTAGTAGATTGTAAGTACTTTCCTTACTTATATTCCTCTTATCATCTTCCCATCTGATCTCCGTTCGGGCTTTCGCCAATGCATGATCCATGGAGTAGCATCGGTTTTTTGTTAGCTTCTTATAGAGGCTGCTACCCGCCAACAACCCATTTCGGAATGCTTCTACTGCTGTCGGCTGGTGGAGATATGGGATAACTATTCTCTCTTTGTTGAAACGTGAGACGTAGCTTCGAAGTGACTCTCTCTTCCGTTGTTGAATCAAATTGAGGTCGTCTGTAGTCTTTTCGAACTTGCTCGAACTAGCGAAGTGTCCCACGAACTTGTCTGTCAATTCTTTGTAGGATCCAATCGATCGATATGACAAATTTATAAACCACGTGAGGGCTGGACCAGCCAACGTTTCTCCGAACCCTATACCCATTTTTGTCTATCTTTGGTGTGGAGAAAGGCATGTGGACATCATTTTGTACTTGTAATGGATTATGTGGTCATCGGGGTCGGTTGATCCATCGTATAACTTCATTTCTGGAGGGCTAAACTTCTGTGGGAGTTCGACCGAGTTGATCCCTTCGTCGAATGGAGTATCTGTCAAGGTTCCTGCCCTACTATTTCTCAAAGGTAGCATGACTCCAGGTAAGGTAAGTAGACAAAATGCTTCATTGAATTCCTTTATTTCCTTGCGTATTGTTGTAGTTGTCATTGTTTCGGCTGGATGGTCTGTTGGTTACCTCCGTGTCCGATTGGACGATCTTCAGGGTGGGGGCCTTCGGTTCTTTCAACGTCCGGAGCCTCCACCGAATTAGGCTGGCGGCCTAAAGTTTCAAGGGGATTCATTGATTATACTCGGCCACGCATGGATGAAAGGTGTGTTCAGCAGTCTTTGGAGGTCGCCATTGGTACTCTTCATGGCCGAATTTTCCTCTTCTAGTATGCGTAGGCGTTCATGGGCATGGCCAACTGGTTAGCTATTGGATCTGAAGGCTCGCCGCCCGAAGTCATGTTGATACTTGCGAGTTCGTCGTTTGGTTGAGTGAGAGTTTTGTTTGTTATGAATCGCTAGGGCCCCACGGTGGACGTCAAATTGTAGACGCTGGTTTTCACCCGAGGTTTACAATCGAGATTTCGTAGGGGGCACTGGCGATCCTGCAAAACAAATAGATAGGGTGAGCGTGGAGGATCTACCCACCGGTTTGGTGGATGCCGTAGGCACTCCGACGCCCAAGTCAGCGATGAGAATGGGTGTTAAGGTCGTAGAACAAGGGACGCAGGTCAGATGTTACCTCGATCCCAATGGGTTGCCGTGAGGGAGGTAGACGGGAAATGCTGAGAACTATGGAGAGGGAATTATCGAGCTTGAAGTCGAATGTTGGAGAGATAGATGTTCATGTCCTTCCTCCTGGAGCCTCGTTTCCTATTTATACATGCTCTAGTAACGTGTGCCTTTATTCCTCTTTGACTGTCTGTCCGTTGGGTCGACTTCACGAGGAATTAATATTGTTTTTTGCCCGTTGTAGGCTGGAACATATGGGTTTATGAATGGCGTTTATGAATTTGGGCGTTACGTGGGCTGGCCTTGGATGGCCCTTCGATTACGGGTGTTGGTGTTTATTGGGCCTGGGCCTGCATTGTGTCTTGGGGTTTGGTTATGAGGCCTCATGGGTGCATTCATCAGTGATCCTGAAGCAAAAAATATCGAAATTGCACCTGGACCAAATTTGGCCCATACAGAAAGCTTTGGATTTCATGTAAAATTTCCTTCCAAATGAAATTTTGTAGTCATTTATCAACAACCAAATAAATTGAGTTCTTAGTAAATATTATTTAAATATTAGAAATAAAAGTTTTAAGGATTAAAAATCAGAGAAAATTGAATGAGTATACCTAATAAGTATTCAAATATATATGGTTTATTTAGCTATTATAAATTGTCTTTAATAGTAATTTATGTCATGGCTATTTTAGTAATAAATAATGTTATTAAAATATGTGTGTCTAAAGAAATTTTTAGAGTGCAAATAACCCACTATAATTTGAGTGATTAAAATATGTTTAAATTTTACTTATTAAATTGGAAAAGGGAAAAAATACTTATTTAATTAGAGAAGTTTGGTCGCTTGTAAAATCCAACAAAATGTGTTTGTTTTAAAGCGAATTTTTATAATAAAAAAAATCATATAAAAACAAACAATTTTAAAAGGTGTATTTCTCTTTATTAAAACAAACACAATTATAATAATATATTATCACAAATGTTAAATAATATAAATCACTAAATAAATAATTATATTATTTAATTTAAATCTTATATATTATATAATTATCAATTAATAATATCACATCACTCATTCAAATTCAAATATGTACTCATGTTTTTGAGTGAATATTTTAATGACTCGATTCCTACTCTATCTTCATAAATGAACACATCCATCAAGCACAGAAAAAAAAAATCTCTCTTTATTAAAACAGTATAATTATAATAATATAAATAGTAAGAGTGTAATTAGTTACATTGGATTACTTTTGTAAATTACTTTTAAATCTATTTTTGGGAAAATGAAGAAAAGTATGAAATTAAGTAATTTAGTGTATATATACAGGATATCATCACTTTATAAAAGAATGATCCTCTATTATAAAATTATAATACCACGTCACTTATGTAATATCTCGTCACACATAACAAATGATCAAAACAATTAAATAAATTATAATTTTATTTAATACAAATCTTATATATTTTATAATTATTGATTAATGGTATCACATCACCTATTTAATAATGATAATAAATAATTTTTAATTTTATTCAAAACCAAACGACATTATAATTTGACAAATTCAATTTCGACACCAAATTTCACATGTCACGACTTGTAAAGAGCTAAGAGCTTGAAAACTAACTAGTGATAGATAGAGAAAGTTGATCGGTTACCTGACCAAGTGAGTGACTTGTATCGGACTAGTTTAAGACCCGAGGTGTATTATCACTTAGATAGTTCATTTTCCTCGAACAGTAATAAAATACACCATATTTCTCTCGTGGAGGTAGGATGAAATCACTCTCAGCCGAACCACGTAAACTCCGTGTTTATCTTGTTTGCCTGCTAAGTTTATTTTAGTTCGCTACTAACCAAACAAATTCATTGTTGATGGAGGTTTGTTCGAGAGATTACTTTCTCATATTACCATTGGAACGGAAAACAGCCGTCAAACAGTTATGCCTGAAGATTTTCAAAGAGCGGTATCATTTTCCTTGCACGTTGAAGCTTTGTAATATAAGATATTCATTTAAGTAGGGGCCATGCTTGTTCTTGGCTTATCCTGAAGTTTTGAGTATATCTTTCTTTCTCATCTGACAGTCATCTAAGTTGGTTGAATGATAAGGACATTTGGTCGGGGTCTCACATCCAGTAATTCAATATTTTGTGGAAGTCATTGTTGGAAAGAGGACACAAACTTAAATGGACGGCCTAACTTCAGCCAAATTATCCAGATGCTATTACACTAAATCTCTACAATTTCTGCACCAGAAGAACCTGTCATCCTCCTCGGATATTTTCTTCCGAGAATGCAGTACTGCCACCGGAATCCCCTGGCACAAGCTCTTTAATTCCCTTAAGAGATGACTCAGTAGAAGGTACCCAAACACCAGAATGGAAGACCAGCCAGGAGGTTTCTTCTTCTGCTTCAATTCAAGCAATGTTAGTATGTTACTGGGCGAAAATTATATTATGTGCCGGGTGTATATGTCATCTCTCTCACAGCAAGCGGGCCCCACACACCTCGTTACTGGGAGGCATGCCTTATTATGCCATAGGAAGGTCAATAAACTATTATCGGTTAATTCAGTTGCCGTAGGCATCTATGTGGAATCTTAGTAGGATCCAAATCCTCCATTCGTTAAATAGAACAATATAAAATTCTACCCATGTATTTGTAGCAATTGATAGATCGATATAAGTGCGGCTTTGTGACCGTCGTCGCATGGACAAGCAGTCTATTTTTTCTCATCAATCTCAATTTCTTGTGTATCTAGATGTGCCTTTAGGATTTCTGGAATTGGGGTTGCTGTGATGTATTATCATTGTATGATAAGGTCATCGAAAGGCTTCTTCTCCAATTTACATTAAACTTTTCTGATTATTATTCACCAAATGATTTGAATTGCAAATTTCTCCATTGCTGATGATTGTCAAGACGTTTCATTCAAATAGAAATCAAGAACTGAGTCTCATGATTGTGCAAATAGCATTTAAATCCAATCATAATGACTATTTGACATGGCAGCTGACTTGGATGTAGGAGCTGACTAAAATTATTATCACTTCCTATCAGAAGGTCACACTTTTTTTTTTAAATCGTTGAAAATCTCACCACCAAACCACTCATTCCGGACTTAAGCAGAGCATGTAAAATCTCTGACTATCCCACACTTTTATAAGAAACACACTCCCTAAATTTGAATCCAGAACCTGAAGATGAGATTTTGAACCCTATACCACCAAACCACGCTCTTGTATGAATATTATCACGATAAATTAAAACATACATGATTGACCCTGAAGAGAAGCCATGAACTTGTAAACTTCCCACAATTCTTCATTAAAAAAAAAAAAACAAAACAAAAAAAAACAAAACAAAACAAACCAGAGACGCTAAAAACTTAACTGGAAAATGCTAATTACAGAATCTGCAATGATGTGGAGAAAGAATAAATAAACACTATGTATGAATAAGACTCGGAAGAAATTAGAATGTACAAATCGCTGGCAAGTTTAAAGGCAAAACAAGTTGTAAGAAGACTGGATAATTAGAATTAGTCAAAGCATCGCAAAATTCCAATCGGAGAAGA
>SKCR01053773.1:0-29509 GCA_019454045.1 Zanthoxylum bungeanum | reverse complement strand
TTTGTTGTCTTGAAATTTTATATATATGATAATTTTCGGGACATAAAATAACTAACATTTATATTTCAAAATAATTAATTCATTAAAAAAAATTTATATTTTTTAGACGACCCGACCTGATCAGATTTCACCTCTAAAATTTCGGGTTCGGGTTTCGCGACCCGCGTGACCCGACCCGATCGGGTCTCAAAAATGTGAAAAAGACCTGACTCGTGAACACCCATAAGGGATAGGTGTATTGTAAAATATTTTAATGAAAACTACATTCTGATACGAGTCCATAGGATAAAACGAGGACCAAATCGGAGTCCGGAAACTCCGGAATGGAGAAAATGAAGTTTTAGTGTTCATCAGCTCTCGGTGTCGCGACGCGGAGGCTTGGTAGTCGCGACGCCCAAATCTGTGAGAGCTCAACGTCCCTGCATCGCAACGCGCAAGGGTGAGAGTCGTGAAGCCCAGATGTCTGATTCTAAGTGTCGCGACGCTGGAAAGTCAGTGTCGCGACGCTGACCTGTGTAAAATTTTGGCATAAAGTATTTTAACCTTTAAATCAATCATAAACACTTCCAATTTTCTCCTATCATTTCAATACACCTTAAAACCAATTTTAACATCAAAACCAACCACAACACATGTTATACAACTAACATACATGTATTCTAAATACATATATGTATTTGTTTGAATTAAAATACAAACCAAAAGAGAATCCCACAATGAAATAACTCATGAACAATTCTATGTGACTCAAATATGGTAAAGTGATTCTAGAATGGTACCCTTAACTCTAAGCTTTAATCTAGACAAACTCTTATTAATTGTTCTATGTCCAACATGAACATCTTTGACCTAATTACAAACATATTATGTTTATACTTCCAAAGCATCCTAACACAATTCATTAGCCTTATTTCAACTCTAAGGTATGTAATTATGCATCCAATGCATAATTCATCACTATATGTCTCACTAATGAAAAACTCACTAATAAAGAACATAGCTTAAGGGAAGTTCAAACTTACCTAGTAAGGTTGATACAAAGATCCAATCTCCTTCTCCTTGTTAAAATATGATAGAAACCTGCTTGGAATAAAGCCAAGCAAACCCCTCCACGTGTTCTAAGCCCCAAGAACCGCGAATCTTGATTTTGTAAGAACAAAATCCTTCCAAGATCAAGTCCAACCCTTAAGGAACCTTGCCCTTAAGAATCTTTCTTTATTTCTTTGGAGAATCCTGAACAGCGATACAGCGCCACAACGCTTGCCACACGTTGATAAGCTTTTGTTCCGTAGAACCAAGGAAGAATCCACTCCCTCAAGATGACACAAGTCACTTTGTTTTGTAAAAAGATATATTCTTGGTTAATTCCCAATTACAATGAATATTGCCCCTTTAAATAGGTGGCTAACCCTAATTCTACCCAAATATAATAAAACCCTAGTAAAATAAACCCAATAACATATAAAATACTTTAAAATTTCGTGCATGGGCTTTGTAATATAATTAAAGTTCAGCCCAGCACTTAAACAACACATAACCTTAAAAAATATAAAATATAAAAACTGTAGGGATATCTTGCGTCCTCATTTTAACCAAGAATAAGTCTGAACTGGACTTTGATATAAGCTACAAAGTTGTAGAGCTACGAGTTCTCTTTCCAATGCAACTTGAATCACCAAAATCGGACATGAGACGAGAAAGTTACGTCTAAATTACGAAGACTGTGCAAATCCCGCCACTACTAATGCACCATTCAGAAATAAAGCCGAAAATAAATCAAGGCAGCCCATGCACTTCCAAAACTCATTTCATTCTTGATTTAGACATAATAAAGCTTTCATATAAAGTCTCATGCATGGACCAAACTCCAGAACCCAATGAATCTTCCAAATCCACCAAAATGGCCCAAATACACTAATCTGACCAAACCATGCAATCAGCCACAACTTCAAGTTAACTTGGCGCAACAAACAGAGCTCATTTTGGATCACATCAAAATGGTTGAAGAACTTCCCAGGTTTTCAAGTTTGACTCCAAGATCCAATCTTGATTCAAATGCTAGCAAGCTTTACTCCAAGATCCAATCTTGATTTCTCCTAGATGAAATGTTGCAGAGAACTTCCAAAGCTTCTCTAAACACTTCTCTAACTTAAGCTAATTTCTCCAAGAATTACTTGTACTTAGCTTTCACAAGCTTATCATGTTTATTTTGCTTAATTAAAATATTCTTCAAGCTTGCTATTTATAGCAAAACTTAGGCAATTTTTAATTAATAAAAATTTTAATCAACTTTTAGGTGGGCTTAATCTAATTTGTCCAAATATATATAATTAGGTGTGACTAACCATATTTGTCTACCATTTTGATTTAATCCAATTAAATCAAGACAAAGATTAGCAAATGGATTAGTTCAATGTTTGTCACTTTGATTTAATCCAATTAAATCAAGCCAAAAATACCTATAATTATATATTTATAATTATCAAAATATCCTTTAATGGTAGAGATATTTATGAAATTACAACAAAGCCCTTGTGTGAATTTTGGATTAATCCAATTAATCCATTTAGGTCAAAGTAAATAATCAATGTTATCGAATAATACTTAATTATTATAATTGATCATTATAATATCGAATATTATTTATTATCAAAAATTACCGGCTACCCAAGTGTTCAACGAGTACACTTCATATTTTCGGACTCTCTAAGTCCAGACACGTTCGTCATATAAGCCTAGCTAATATGTACGTAATTCGTCCACCTTCGAATTCACAAGGAACACGAATGACTTTTTTGAATCATACAAGTCGAGGTCATCACATATGTTAACGATTCCTCCATCGTAGGCTATCTGAGTTGTTCTTAGGAAACATAGAATATACCGTCAAATTTCCAAGACGCACATATCATGTCGACATGTCCACGATTCTTTACAACTTAATCAGAAATCATTTCTGATAAAAATGATCCACCCTAGGTGATCGGCTTTGGTGCCAAAGTCTTAAGAATCGTGAATTACTCACATGGATACCTAAACCCCTTATGGTGCACATATGGGCCGAAAGATCCTATCTTGATACGCACTTGATTAACGAGTATATCAGTATGCACCCAACGAACATCTAGAGGCCAAACTATGAAAGGTTTCTGACATACATGGCTTCAAAGTGTGGAGGATCTCACAAAAAAATCAATGATATCCTATAGTCAAAGAATCACATATGCTACTCGACTCGAGGATATTCCTATTGATGGTGGTGTGTACTTCTAACTATTAGGAATCACCTGCGAGTCATTCAGTATTCGCTCCAACGAATACCCACATGTCTATACGAGCTTCCCATGCTCATGATACATCGGGTTAAACCATTGAAACTCCAATTCCAATATACAATATGTGCTTGTCTTCTCGGTTATAGGAATTCGACTGTATTCCAAAACCAACGACTAAAAATATTTACTTTAAGAATAGTTTATAAAAGTAATATTATCCCAATGTCGGACCACTCAGTATTCAGTATTACTACATGACTATTCTAAGGTCGATGTCATTCTCAGCATATATCACCATCTAATATGCATAATGACATTACCATTAATAATGTTTGAAATGAAAATGTAGTTAGTTTATTAATAAATAATAAAATATAATGTACTATACATTATTCAGATTGGCGCTCCAAGCACCAACTTCAACACAAATTTCTCAGGCTTATCCGCATGATTCATGGGAACCATGATGGAAGTAGAAAGGTTTGGAACTGAAGTAGAAGCTATTGTAGCAATTCCAATTTATATACTGTCAGTATTTGTCATTTGAACATGAATCAGTTTTAAGTGTGCTGGCAAAAACACAGTATCGTTAAGTATTATAAATTCAACACATAAACAGCAAATATTACAATAGTTATTGAAACAGAAGAAATAAAAATCAAAAAACTGTTGTTATCAACAGTCTCCTTAAAACATATTTGCCACCCACAACAGTGTTTGAGATCGAAACAGCAACATGTAACTTAGAAGCATTACCAAAATACCTAAATGAACTCGGTTGTGTGTTGAACTTGATCTGAAAAGAAAATGACTCTCGATAATAATCAATTTGGTGAGAAATGCTCGGCCTGCTCGGTTTGGTGTAAGCATATTACTCTCGGTTTCGATGTAAGAATAATAGTGTTGTAGGAAAATGAAAAATCAGGTGTTCATCTCTCTTGTGCTCTCGGTAATTATTCAAAAGATAGACGAAGGAAACCTTTCATATTTCATAACATAAAATTGATTAATTCTCCATTGAATATCATATTCAAAGAGAGAACTTATGGCACATCATGACTAACTCTTATAGAATATGAAAAGCCACCAAAAATTAAAGAAAAATTAGAAAAATTAAGGCTAACACGATCTCAGCTCGATTTGGGCTGTATTCGTGTATGCATGACGTGCGAGTGCACATTGGCTCAAAACGGACCAACCCTAAATCAGGCAGTGACTTGCACCCTCATGCGGGCGCTCGTGTGGAGAGAGTCTATATCCATAGGTTCTTACTAACCCATAATCCCACATCTATATATAAGCTCTCTTCTAAGCATAGTTAGATTTTAGATCTGAGATAGCCTTCATTTCCTTTATTTTTCCTTCTCAGTGGGTGTATTTAGTGAGACAAATTCTCATTCACCTAAGTACCATTTTGAACGTATCTATATACCATTTTGAAGTACTCACAGAGGAGAATTCGAATCGCTCATGATCTCATCATTTCCATAAGTGAGTCCCACTTAAAATACACTATTAAAAAAATCATATTAGCGACGGAATTTACCAACGGATTTAAATTCATTAGTGAATTAAAAAATGACTTAAAAAATTTGGTAGTCACATTTATAGACGAATTTCCATCGGTAATTTACAAGTGGAAGATATCCATCAGTAAATGAAACGCCATTTGAATTGACAAAATACCAATCGTTTAGCGACAGTAATTTAGAGATGGAATAAGTCTGTTGCTAACCATTGTATTTACCAATGTAATGTTTCTGCCGCTAACATAGTGGGAAAATGAAGCACCATATTTTTGGGGAAATTTATCGATTTGTCATATTTCGTCGGTAATTATGTACTTTTTCGCCGCTAATTGTAGCGAGAAAATGAATCGATATAGTATCGGTAAATTCATTTTCTATTGCAGATTAGGTCACGCGTCCCAATATTTTATAAGGGTGGTAATTTGGGTTAAGATTTGTTTATTCGTTTGATTCGATTAGCTTTAAAGCGAATACGAGTTTGAAAAAATGAATTCGTTTAATAAATGGGTCAATTTGATTCGATTCGTTTATTAAACGAATCGAATACGAATTTAAGCTCATTGATTCGTTTATTCATTAGGATTCGTTTTATTATTTTCTTTTACTAGTTATTGTTATTTTTCAATTAAGATTCGAAAAATTATGGCTAATTACCATAGAAAAAATAATATTGTCAATATTTAGTGAGGTATTTTTAGTAAATATATTAATTACATATTTCATATGTATATTTTTATGATAAATTAATGTAAATAAATTATGGTAAATTATGTTATTGAATAATATCATGACTAAACGAATATTCGTATTCGATTCGTTTAATAAACAAATCGAATACGAATCCTGATATTAGGATTCGTTTAATAAATGAATCGAATACGAATCCATCATATTTTGATTCGATTCGTTTAGGATTCGATATAAATTTGATTTGAAAATCAAATCGAATAGGAAGATGCTGTATTTCCAGGATTGTATTTCATATTTTTCTATTTCTTCCTTTCCTCTATGTGAAATTTGTGGAATTTTCGAAATATTGTTGGATTTCTGTTCAAGTTTTTTGAATTTTTTTTGTATTGTTGTTGGATTTTTTGTTAAATATTTGTAATTTTTTAGATTATTGCTGGGTTAAATTTAATTGTTGTAATTACCGAAAAATACCAAAAAAGTTTTTGGTAATTTTCAGTTATTTTGGTTATTGTTTGTATGGTTGGTAGTTGTTGGATTTTTCTTAAATATTTGTAATTTCTTAGATTATTGTTGGGTTAAATTTAATTGTTGTAATTGCCGAAAAATACCAATTTTTTGGGGATAATTTTCAGTTATTTTTGGTAATTGTTGGTATGTTGGTAATTTTGGTTAATTTGGTTTTAATTTGAATTAATTTGGTTGTAATTTATATGTAATTTGGGTTAATTTGTTGTAATTTTGGTTAGAGTTAATTTTTAAGATTAGGTTGGTAGTTTTTTTTATTTATTTGCTTTTGTAATATACATGATCAATTGGTGACTGTCACCTGAATTTGGTAAAAATTGTCAATTATTGATGTTGTGCACATTACAGAAAGAAAATAATCAAAAGATTTTCCAGGTTTAGAGTTTTAATTAAGGGGAAAAGACGGAAAAGTAGGGGAGCTAATCATCCGATTCTAGGTTTGATGATTGGGGAAAAGTAATTACGAACTTTGATATAATCATCTACCTTAGGATAGGATGATTCAGCCTCCTATTTTTCTCGTAAGATATTCTTCAAAATATCTAGATCAATGTAAAATTTAAATTCCGTTTGAGCATGCCTTATCTTTGCTACCGGTACTTTCCTCTAAACCCGGTCAAGGTTCCGGTTTCGAACCGGAACCGAATCAGTTGAAACCGGATCGGAATCGGAACTGTAATTAACCGGTTCAGTTAGGGTTCTGATCCTAATCGAACCGGTTGGAACCGTTGGAATCGAACGATTCCAGCGGTTCCAACGGTTCCAACCGGAACCCCCAACGGCTTGGAACCCTAAAACCGTTTTCCAGATTTTTTTTTAAATTTTATATAATTTTTTAGAGAAATAGTAATGAGATTTAAAATTTCAATACTAAAACATGAATGCCCACATCATTTTTATAACCAACTCTTGGTTATTGATTTCTTCATATAAGCGATGTGGGACACAATAGCCAAGTAACAAATATCACACATCGCTTATATGAAGAAAGCACTAGCCAATAGTTGGCTATAAAAAGAATTCTGTGTTAAAAAAATTTAAAAAAAGATTCTATAAAAATGATGTGATAGTGTGAAAAACATTACGATTAAATATTCGTTTTGGTATATAATTTTTTCTATTTTTTAAGTTTTATTATTAAATTTTTTAAAAAAAAAAAACCGGAAGGGGAACCGTAACCGAACCGGTTTCGGTCCGGTTCGGTTTCGGTTCTCGGTTCCATAATAGTGTGGAACCGGAACCGAATCGAAATTATCTGGTTCGGTTCCGGTTCGGAACCGAACCGAACCGTTGACCTGGTCTACTTTCCTCATCTTATAAAAATAATAATATAATTATCGACGGATTATTGATGGAACAATCCGTCGGAAAATACCGATGGAAATCCCTTCGGTAATTATTGATAGCATGTTGTCGGTAAGCAGTCAGTATTTGATTGTTTTATCACCAAGGAAATGGCCACAATTTAACGATAGGACTTTCCGTCGATAAATGTATATTTTGGAATATCGAGGAAATCTCACGTCATCTATATCGGGGTCATTGGACCTTGGTATGGATGCGTGGTAAATCAGTAGTGTCTCAGGATCTTACAATTGTAGACTCTGATTTCGGCCAATGTCCACAATCGAGATTATCAATTTGTAGGGCGCGAGTAAATCCTGCAAAACAAATAGAACGAATAAGGAGCTTACTGCCCACCGTGTGGTGGAAACCGTAGACACTCCGACGCTCAAGTTAGTGATGGTATCGATCAACGTAAAGTAAACTGGTCAAGGCTTTTGTGTACCTCAACCTTCTGTGTGTATGCCGTGAGGGCGGTTGTGAATTAGTTTCGACTTTGTAATTGGTCTCTTTTTCATCCCTTTGATGGTGTCTTTCTTTCTTCTTTTATAGGTATTGGTATCCCCCGTTTATCTGCCCGTTGGAGTTATTATTAATGAGGCTTTCATTCGGATGTTCCATACTCGGTAACTGATGATCTTGTCTTCTCCCTGAAACCGTCGACTTCATGGTAGTATTTATGAATGCAGATTCTTTCTTCTTTCAATTTTGTAACTGGCGCCCGTTGATCTTCTTTATGTTCAACAGGCCTGGACCTTTGCATAATATCTTCGTATGTGGGCCCAGTTCGCAGATGGGCTTCTAGTCTTGTGGTGTAATGTCGTTTTTGCCCTTAGAGTCAATTTTGGCCCAAACAGTTTGTCCCCTACTCTCTAAGCCTGGAAGTCTTTAGGCTTGGAGAGTACTTTTGTATGTTCCAAAAACTAGTCTTCCTTGCTTTCGTTTATAGCTTGTAAGGGAGTGTCCTATGCTGAGCGAGCCGGACTGCTTTTAGAAAGAATCTCACTCGGCATGTCGCATGGACCCAATGGGTGGCTCCGGATGTTTGAACCAAGTCTCATAGTGCGATTGATCCTTATCAAGCGTGATGCACAGATAGTGAAAGTCCATATATAGCCATTTACATGTCGTATAAATTGGGGATACTCTTTGTCTTGACATGGCCCGTAGGAAGTCTCTGGACGAACTAACTCGACACTGTTGTATGGGAATAGCGAATGTCTTTGCTCCAATTTGACTCGACGTGAGTCATCCAGGGATGTCCCCTGTTGATTGAACCTTGAGATGGTTCAGGAATGATCTCACTCGACTTTGTCGTATGGGACGAGTAATTTCCGTAACTCAGATCTGACTCGACATGAGTCACTTGGGGATGTCCCCTGTCGACTGAACCTTGAGGTGGTTCAGGAATAATTTCACTCGACACTGTCGTAAGGGACGGGTGAATTCCATAACTGAGATGAAACTCGACATGAGTCACTTGGGGGATGTCCCCTGTCGACTGAACCTTGACGTGGTTCAGGAAGGATTTCACTCGACACTGTCGTGAGGGACGAGTGAATTCCATAAATGAGATGAAACTCGACATGAGTCACTTGGGGGATGTCCCCTGTCGACTGAACATTGATGTGGTTCAGGAATGATTTCACTCGACAGTGTCGTAACGGACGAGTGAATTCCATAACTCAGATATAACTCGACATGAGTCACTTGGGGGATGTCCCCTGTCGACTGAACCTTGATGTGGTTCAGGAATGATCTCACTCGACACTGTCGTAACGGACGAGTGAATACCATAACTCAGATATAACTCGACATGAGTCACTTGGGGGATGTCCCCTGTCGACTGAACCTTGATGTGGTTCAGGAATGATCTCACTCGACACTGTCGTAACGGACGAGTGAATACCATAACTCAGATATAACTCGACATGAGTCACTTGGGGGATGTCCCCTGTCGACTGAACCTTGACGTGGTTCAGGAAGGATTTCACTCGACACTGTCGTGAGGGACGAGTGAATTCCATAACTGAGATGAAACTCGACATGAGTCACTTGGGGGATGTCCCCTGTCGACTGAACATTGATGTGGTTCAGGAATGATTTCACTAGACACTGTCGTAACGGACGAGTGAATTCCATAACTCAGATATAACTCGACATGAGTCACTTGGGGGATGTCCCCTGTCGACTGAACCTTGATGTGGTTCAGGAATGATCTCACTCGACACTGTCGTAACGGACGAGTGAATACCATAACTCAGATATAACTCGACATGAGTCACTTGGGGGATGTCCCCTGTCGACTGAACATTGATGTGGTTCAGGAATGATTTCACTCGACACTGTCGTAACGGACGAGTGAATTCCATAACTCAGATATAACTCGACATGAGTCACTTGGGGGATGTCCCCTGTCGACTGAACCTTGATGTGGTTCAGGAATGATCTCACTCGACACTGTCGTAACGGACGAGTGAATACCATAACTCAGATATAACTCGACATGAGCCACTTGGGGGATGTCCCATGTCGACTAAACCTTGATGTGGTTCAGGAATGATTTCACTCGACACTGTCGTAACGGACGAATGAATACCATAACTCAGATATAACTCGACATGAGTCACTTGGGGGATGTCCCATGTCGACTGAACCTTGATGTGGTTCAGGAATGATCTCACTCGACACTGTCGTAACGGACGAGTGAATACCATAACTCAGATATAACTCGACATGAGTCACTTGGGGGATGTCCCCTGTCGACTGAACCTTGATGTGGTTCAGGAATGATTTCACTCGACTGTCGTAACGGACGAGTGAATTGTATAACCCAAATCTGACTCGACATGAGTCACTTGGGGGATATCCCCAGTTCGACGTTCTCCATGCCGTAATACTTTGACCCAGTTCAACTGTTATTAATGCAAACCCTATCGCGGATTACGAGGAGTTTTTGGCGGGAATATTGGCGCCAAATTGAGTATGGGTGTATAAAAGGGGTATGGGCTTTTCACTTTTCCTCATTTGGGAAGTCGAGTAAGGAGAGCTCTCAAGTGTTTCTCAAGGTATTCTTCATTAACTTCCTCTTGTTCTTCAATTCTTTTAAGCGTTCATTGCAATATTCAAGCTGTTCTTAGGTTACTCTGGCCGTTTGATCTTTGGGTTAGTGTGTTTAGCTTAAGAATCGTGTTTGTGATTTTTGATCTTCAAGGGGTAGATTACTAGAGAGTTTAATTGTTTATATGCTTGTTGTTTGGAAAATGTCGAGTGGAGAGTCTTTAGGCAGCTTGGGAGCCAAAATAGATAGTTATGTCGAATCATCGAGTGAAACTGAGGAGGAGGTAACGTACAAAGACTGGTCGTACGAGAAACTGATTGAGAAAGGTGTAGTTACCTTGGCCATGTCTCCTCGGGAGACACCTACTGAGGTAATACCTCTAAGATCAATTCCTGCAATTGAGGAGCCGAGTGACTTTCCTTGTACCAGTGAGCCTACCAACTTATTATCCAGGAATCCTGCTAGTCGTATGACTGGGAAAATGCTGAGGGAACTCAGTTGTATGTATAGATTTCCTGAGTCTCTAGAACTCCGAGTGCCTTCGTCGACTGAGAGAATTGATTACAAGGTTCCGGGGTGGATAGGTTTCTACGTTCGTCCGTTTAAAGTAGGATTGAGGTTTCCAATCCCCAGACTAGTCTGGGAAGTGTTGAACCATTTTGAAATTGCTCCGTCTCAATTGATGCCAAACGCATGGAGGATTCTATTTTCGATTGAGTGCTTAGCCTTCGAGTTGGGTGTACTCTTCGAGGTAAATGATGTTCTAGAGACATATTACATAAAGGAGCATCTGAAAGAGAAAGAGAGATATACAATGATCCTTCGACAAAGAAAGAAGCCTCTAGTCATTGGATTGCCGACTAATGATAGGGGAAACTGGCAGTCCTACTACTTCTTCGCAAGGGGTGAGGGTATATTTGGTTTGACTGGGGCTGGTCGAATCCCAGAGTTTTGGTGTTTGTCGAGTGAGTGATGTTCTTTTCTAAGTTATAGGTTATAACTGTGGTTTGAGTTTTTGAATAACCAAGGGTTTGTCGTTGCAGATCCTCTTCGAAACAAATCGTTCCTCTCAACTGTTCGCTCCACCTCAAACGTCGAAGCGATTCTATCTTTGCAAGACGACGTAAGGAACTGCAAGGCCATCCTAGAGGAGAAGAGATTAAGGGCGACTCCATTGTGGAAGGAAATCTATCAGCACGAAGGTAAAGTTCTGGCCCTCTCTAACGACGTTTTGGCCGTGATAAACTGTAGGTGGTCGATTCAAAAATTGTATGGGGTGAATAAAAAATATCGAGAGCCCTTAAAAATTGAGGAATTTTCATGCGCAGAGGAGATGATGTCTGGTCCATTCACAGTAGCTTCACTCGACGAAATGAAGAGCAGAAAAAGGTCGAGGAAACTGAAGAAGAGAGAATTAGAGGTCGAAAGAAAAACTGGCACCCAACATCAAGAGATGATTTCGAGTGGGGGTGTCGTAGAAAAAGGGAAGTCGATAGACATTATATCGTCTGAGAAGAAAAGGAAGTCTGTCGCAGAGGTGGAAACTGAAGAGGACTCTGATACCCTTATTTTGAAAGTTCCAAAGGAGTCGACGGCAATCTCAGACCCTTCGAGCATCGACTCATTCGTTGAGGGTCTTCTACTCCAAGGGGATGAAGTAAGATTGGCACAGATTGGGCCGGCGGAGGCCATGAAAAAAGCCATCGCTCTAAACTATCAAGTGAGTATCCTTATTCCTTTTTTTTTTTTTTTTAGTTGTCGAATGGTGCTCTGATTTGAATGTCGTAGGCCCTGGAATGTAGCTTGTTCTTGCGGAAAAATGCTGAATCCAACCAAAAGAGGGTCAAGGAGCTAGAGAAGGGTTTATCAGCTGTGAAGAAGGAGTCGTCTGAATTGAGGTCTGGACTAGTCGCTTCGCAGAGAAAGGAGAAAGTTCTCGAGAGGGAGCTGAAGGAAGTGAAGGCTAGCTTGAAGCTGGAAAATGAAACTGCCGAGTTAACGATTGAAGGTTACAATGAGGGTTTCAACAATTTGAAGAAGAGAACGAGTTGCTGTTGGAACAAATGGAGGATATCGCAATCGACTCCATGATGAAGAATAGATACGACTTGATGCAAGAATTCGTTGCTGGAAAACATGTCGACTGGAAGCCTGAGAAATGGATCAGGGAATATGAAAGGCGCGCCGCTGGTATTTCCTCGTCGACTGAAGAGAAGATGTAGAAGTAGGAACAGAGGTAGAGATGAGGAAGGAGGAGGCTGAGCTAAATCAATCGAGGTAGAAGCGATGATGGAAGTTGAGAAGGACACAGAAGTAGAAGAAGAAAATGTGGCACAAACCGCTGTCCATTCTGAACCGGTGGATGTGGAGGGTAAAGGAGACGTTCCTACCAGCCAACCAGCAACGACGGATGTAGACGGAGCTAACGATTGATGTCGAATTGTTCAGAAATTATCTAGAACTTTTTGATAAACTTGTACTTAGAATTTGTTAGGATGGAACAAGGTTGTAACTTGAATCATTTTGTATATTGAAATGACGAATGGTTTTATACTTCGAATGTGGAGAATGGAACAAGAATCTATTGGATAGTTTTATTACAATTTGTCGAACAACTTCTACAAATTTTATTTCACTACTGACAGAATGATAAAACTTGAAAGTAGACTGGTAAATAACTAATTGGCAAAACATCAAAATTACCGGATAAATTTTTTAAGGTGCACCGCGTTCCAGCTGTTGCGGATTGGTTTCCCCTCTTTGGTTTCCAACTTGTAGGCTCCTTTCCCAACAACTCTAACAATTTGATAAGGGTCTTCCCAATTAGGGCCCAACTTCCCATCTCCACCTTCTTTCGTGCTCTGGAATACTCTCCGTAGGACCCAGTCACCAGCGCGGAATGTCCTGGTCCTAACGTTTTTGTCGAAATACCTGGCCACCCTTTGTTGATATGTGGCCAGTCGGATGAGAGCCGTGTCCCTTTTCTCATCAATCGTGTCGAGATTGAAATTCATCAGTTGTTGGTTGCTTTCGTTGTCGAGCCACTGGCATCGTGGTGAAGGGATGACTTCTTCGGATGGAATTACAGCTTCCGTCCCAAATGCTAATGAGAATGGAGTTTCGCCGTTGAGGATCTTACGGTTGTCCTGTACGACCACAAGACTCCAGGTAATTCTTCAGCCCATGCGCCCTTTGCTTTCTCCAACCTCTTCTTCATAGTGTTCAAGATCGTCTTATTGGACGACTCTGCTTGCCCGTTTGCTTGTGGAAAGCGCGGCGTCGAGTAATTTAGTCTGATACCCCAGTTCCTGCAAAATTTTGAAAGTGATGGCTGATGAATTGTGATCTATTGTCGGTCACAATTTCTCTGGGAATGTCGTACCGGCATATGATATTCTTTCATACAAACGTTTGAGCCTCCTTGTCGCGTATTCTTGCAAATGCTTCGGCTTCAATCCATTTCGTATAATAGTCTGTCATTACGAGCATGTAGACTCGTTGGCCTGAAGCGACTGGAAGTTTTCCAACAATGTCCATGCCCCATTTCATGAACGGCCATGGAGACAGGATTGGGCTCAGCTTCTCTGGTGGTAGATGAGGGACCGGTGCGAATCTCTGGCACCTGTCGCATTTCTTTGTGAACTCTGCGGAGTCGAGTCTCATTGTCGGCCAGTAATACCCTGTCGTGTGGGCTCGGAGAGCCAGACTTCTGCCGCCTGAGTGGTTCCCACATTCCCCTTCATGTAATTCAGACAACACATGCTGGGCTTCGTCGTGTGTCAAGCATTTCAAGTATGGTCCCGAGAAGGATCTTCGTAACAGCTGGCCTTCGAATACCACGAACCTTGCAGACTGTCTCTGTATCTTCCTTGCCAGCACTTTGTCTTCCGGAAGTACGCCGTTCTGCAAGTATTCAATGATCGGTGTCATCCAACTGTCGACTGAAGCGATAGCGGCCACATCCGTCTCTTCCTTCCAAATTGCCGGCCAGTTCAGAAATACTATGGGTATAGCTTGTGGTTTGTCGCCCTCCAGAGTCGAACCGAGGGTTGCCAGTGCATCTGCCCAGGAATTTTCGCTTCTTGGGACCTGTTTAATGGAGAATGTGTCGAATGCAGTTCGTAGCTCATTTACCTTCTGTAAGTAAGAGGCCATTGCTTCACCTCTTGCATGATACGATCCCTCGACCTGGTTGACAATCAGCTGAGAATCCGACGTTACTTCTATCTCCTTTGCTCCCAGTTCCTTGGCCAATAATAATCCCGCAATCAACGCTTCGTACTCGGCCTCATTATTGGTTACTCGGAAGCCGCATTTGACTGCCTGCTGCAGAACGTCGCCAGAGGGAGTAGTGATTACCATACCAAGTCCACATCCCTTTTTGTTACTTGAACCGTCAACCATCAATTTCCAAGTTCTTGTCGGCTGGATGGAATTGATTTCCGCGCCAGCATGTAGACTCGGGAAACTGTACTTCTTTAATCGCACCGTTCTGCAGTAACTTTTGCACCTCTTCATCAATGATCCGGTTTCTTTCTGGGGCAAACTTCCTTCTTTTTTGTCTGACAGGGGTGTGGTCCGGATCCACATGCAGTGCGTGAGTGATGAGATCCGGATCAATTCCTATCATATCCTCATGCGACCATGCGAACGTGTCGTGCCGTTTTTTCAAGAATTCTATCAGGTCGGCTCGCAGTTTTGGACCCAGACCCGCTCCTACCAAAGCCTTGTGTTCCGTGAATTGAGGATGAATCTGGACCTCGTCGAGCTTCTCAATATTTGGTAGAGTAGGCTCTGGCGCACTAGGTCCAGACAGTAATTGCTATGCCGGATCTGATTTAGCCTTCAAGGTCGTTTGGTAGCAACTCCTTGACGCCAGTTGATCCCCTTTTACCTCCTGGATCCCCCATTTAGTTGGGAATTTAATTACCTGATGATAGGTAGACGAGACCGCCCTCATGTCGTGAATCCAAGGTCTGCCCATAATCAAGTTATAGGCCGATGGGCTGTCCAATACCAGGAAAGTAGTCATTTTATTAACACCTGCAACATAAACGGGGAGTCGTATTTCCCCCATAGTCATCTTTTGTTCTCCGCTAAAACCGATTAATACTGTCGTACGCCTATTGATGTTATCCAATGCAGTTCCCATGTCGGTCAGAGCACTGGCAAAGATAATGTTAGCTGAGGAGCCCGTGTCGACCAACACACGTCTGATCATGAAGTTCGCCACTTGAAGAGAAATGACCAAAGCGTCATGGTGAGGGTTTAGATCTTGTGAGTCTCCATCATCCGGGAACCCAATTACCAAACCCGTGGTAATTCCCTCTACAGACATTAGGGTGTGTGAGGCCTTGGTGGCCAATACCCTCGAGTGCCTTTTTGCAGCTGAATAAGTAGCTCCACTAACTTCTGATCCCCCCGAAATGACATTGACAGTGTTATCAATCGGAGGTGGTGGTATTGGAATTTCTCCCTGTCTGTCTCGTTCATCCCTTCGGGTCATTGTCGCCTTCCCCTTGTCTGTAAGCAGATCTTTCAAAAATCCTTTGTTCAGCAGTTCCAAAACCTCTAGTCTCAAGGCAACACATTCCGTCGTCGTATGACCGTAGTCCCTGTGGAACTCACACCATTTCTTAGTGTCTTTTTTGGATGAACTATCCCTTGCCCTTGGGGGCCATTTCACTTCATTCCCTAGTTTCTTCAACACCGAAACCAATTCCCCCGGAGAAATTGTGAAATTGTAGTCTGGAAGTCGAGGCTTACTTGTCGGAAGCTCCTCCCTGTTTTTATATGGCCGTGGACGTCTGTCCATATTTTTGTAGAAGGGTCGACGTTCGCCCCTACTTTGGTTCCTCCCTTCGGTTCGGGGGGGGTAGTCTGTTTCGTGTCGCCTGGAAGCAACTGGCCTTCGGTTTGCTTGTGCATTTGTTTCATCAACTCTTCTCTTATTTCTTTTATCCTCTTCCCACCTTATCTCTACTTGGGCTCGTGCCATGACCTGGTCCATTGTGTAGCACCTGAATTTCGTCAACTTCTTGTAGAGCCCGCTGTCATAAAGGAGTCCATTCCTGAAGGCTTCAACTGCTGTTGGCTGATGGAGGTCCGGTATGGTTATTCTCTCACGATTGAAACCGGGCCACGTAGCTCCGTAATGTTTCTCCTCTTCTCTGTTGTACTGAGTTAAGGTCGTCCGTCGTTTTTTCCATCCTGCACGAACTTGCGAAGTGTTGCACGAACTTGTCCGCCAGTTCTTGGTATGATTTGATTGACCTGTAAGGAAGATTAATGAACCATGTCAAGGCAGGTCCCGCCAGAGTTTCCCCGAAGCACCTGCACATTCCGGCCTCCCATTGGTTCGGAGACAAACCGTTCGACATCATCTTGAATTTGTAATGCATGATGTGGTCGTCTGGATCTGTGGTCCCATCATATAACTTCATTTCAGGTGGGTTGAACTTCCTGGGCAACTCAACTGCTACAATTGACTCATGGAAAGGGGTATCTGAAATTGTCCCGGCCCGGCTTTTCCTGATCGGGAGTTTCACCCCTGGTAGTCGAGACATAACTGCTTCTTTGAATTCAACCATTTCTCTTCTGATGGAATTGGCCAGTTGATGGACTTGATCACCAAGAGGGTCTGAATGTAGTGTGGCTGGGGGTGGTTGCTGTTTGGTTCATCTGACACGGGTGGAGCAGTTGGACTACTTCGGTTATCCCTATCGCTAGTTTGGCCTTGAGGATTATGCTGAGGGTCGGATGATAGGTGATCAAGCCTTTGTTGTAAACTTTCGTTGGTATTTCGCATCGTGAGATTTTCTTCTTCCAGGTTTGTGAGTCGTTCCTGGAGCATGGCAATTTGTACCGCTAGTTGATCTGGGATATGTTCGTTGCTTGACGCCATTGTTGATTACTTTGTTGAGACGTTCTACCTCTTGTCGATTCACTCGTCAGCCCCACGGTGGGCGCCAAATTGTAGACTCTGATTTCGGCCAATGTCCACAATCGAGATTATCAATTTGTAGGGCGCGAGTAAATCCTGCAAAACAAATAGAACGAATAAGGAGCTTACTGCCCACCGGTGTGGTGGAAACCGTAGACACTCCGACGCTCAAGTTAGTGATGGTATCGATCAACGTAAAGTAAACTGGTCAAGGCTTTTGTGTACCTCAACCTTCTGTGGTATGCCGTGAGGGCGGTTGTGAATTAGTTTCGACTTTGTAATTGGGGTGGTCTCTTTTTCATCCCTTTGATGGTGTCTTTCTTTCTTCTTTTATAGGTATTGGTATCCCCCGTTTATCTGCCCGTTGGAGTTATTATTAATGAGGCTTTCATTCGGATGTTCCATACTCGGTAACTGATGATCTTGTCTTCTCCCTGAAACCGTCGACTTCATGGTAGTATTTATGAATGCAGATTCTTTCTTCAATTTTGTAACTGGCGCCCGTTGATCTTCTTTATGTTCAACAGGCCTGGACCTTTGCATAATATCTTCGTATGTGGGCCCAGTTTGCAGATGGGCTTCTAGTCTTGTGGTGTATGTCGTTTTTTTTTTTTGCCCTTAGAGTCAATTTTGGCCCAAACAACAATGGTACTATCACGACTCAAACCTAGATCTTGAAGATAAGATCACAAGCTTCAACCGTTGGACTGAACCCTTTGGGAATCCGTCGATAAATATATTACGGACATTGTATTTATCGATTGTTTTTTCATTTATTGTCGATGGAAAATTCCTTAGTTAAATGAATACATTTTTGTAGTGACTACACATTTAGAATTTGGCTTGCGTGAGAATTTGAGTAAAATCCACAATCAAAGTAGCATGGATATTTAGAAATTAATGAACAAGAACAAATCAAGAAGACAGAACAAAAATTAAAAAATAAAAAATAAAAAATAAAAAGTTATGCTTGAGTAACTAAATGACCCTCTAATTAATTCTCAATAATGTCACTAAAACTATATAAAAAATAAAAAAATGATTAAATGTTTTAGAGAATTAGATTGTAAAGAATTTCGTTCCAAGTATCTGGAACTCCAGCAAGGCACCAATGGCTACAGTCCAATCCTGTGAGACCAGCAAGGCCATAAATGGAAGGATGCCATCTTTACGCAGCAATGAGAGATTTGTTACGTCCAATAATTTAACTGGTTTTTTTATTTTGCTTAATGCATCCTTTAGTATCCCCACCGCAGGCGGTTGACCTCCGGGATACGTTGATCCGAACACCGGTTCTTCCTGCCGGATACAGCTCTTTGCACTCGGTTCATGCCACCCGGTGCCACTAAAATTCAATAACACAGTATATAAGGTGTGTGATTTTATATATATATTTGAAGTCTCATAATTTGTAAATTAATTAAATAATTTTAATTTATCTAATTATAGCTTTAGCTATGTTAATTTTATATTGTAATTAGCATATTTAACTTGTGTAGGCAGACTGACTCATGAATGGGAAGGTAGTCAGTGTCTAGAAACTTACTTGTAATGAGAAGGAGAAATTCCTTGAAAAAAGAGCATGGATTTTGAAGGGTCAATATTTGCATCCACCCATTGTCCCCACGTTGCAAGTGCCTTTTCAAAAGCAAGCATACGATCCATGTCTTTAACAATTTTGTTTCCTATTTTGATAAAATCCCATCTGAAAATATATTTAATTTGTCATTTTAATCTAATATTAAAAACAAAATCATGATATTATTTAAAATAAATTAATGAACATACGGCTGGGTTGGTCCTCTACGGTTCCACCAATGCCAGGTGTTGAAGATAAGCATATCGATTCCTTTCCAAAGTTTACCACCTTCAATTGAGTCCAGTTTCAAAACCCTGCCTATTTTTTCCCTCACAGTATCTACTAAGTACACATTCCGATCAAGCATCACTCTCATTCCATAATCCTGCAATTATTTATATTTTTATTTTAGCGGAGGTAAAACAAAATCATATAAAATGCAGCCAGTATTTTTCTTACGGTGAATGTGAATATGGAGACATCACCAACTCTAGAAATATTAAACTTAGCATACGGGACTGAAGAGTGAAGCATGCATGTCAATGACTGCCATTGATTTCTGCTTAGAGAATTCCTACAAACATTATGCTCTTCCCTCGGAATTTTTGCAAGAATCTCGACCCATTCAATCTGCATTTATGCAAAACCAAATATTGTCCCAATTTTATTATCTTAATGATATGTTTGTAAAGTTGAGATAGAAAAGTTTATATCCCAAATGAGCAGTGACATATGCAGAATTTTGATTCAACAGGAACAAGATTTGATTTTCACCAAAGAAGTCATTCATACTCTTTTTTAGTGGGGACCAATCAAAATTATTTCATTAAAAATTAGAATTTACATCAATTTATATAAGGTGTTTTAACAAAATTTCAAATAAGCGAGGCAGCCCAACATTGCAAATGAGGTGGCATCTAATATGTACATCAACATTGGTATTTATAATTAACATATGAATAGTAAAATAATAAAGTGAATTATTATTTAGTATGTGCCCAAAATGATTAGTGACACATCAAGTGTGATACAAATTTTGTTTGCGTATATATATAATGAGGTTCCAATATGCTTAAAGATATATAATATTACATTAGAGCACATACATTCAATCACTTGGAAATAAGTAAGGAATAATAAAAGTTACGACAAACAGAACTTAAATCAAGAACAACTAGATTAATATTAGGTTTCATGTGCATAAATTTAAAAAATAAAAATTATAAGTATAAACAAAACCCTTCGACTATATATTAGCAAGATTCAAACTCTAAACCTCTTATAAATAAAATACTAAAAAAAGCTTAAGAAATAGATGAAAGGATTGCTTTTTAGTGTGGGGACTAGCTATGGAGGGGGAAAATTAGTGCATCCAAAACGACATAAGATATTAATGGTATGGATTAGGATCACATTTTCAGCATTATTTATCAAAGAATTTCTAATTTTCAACCAAACCCACCACCATCACCTTGTTTAATCAAAACGAAGCCAATTTATATTGGATTCAATAAAATTAACGGATTAATTAGATTCATAATTTCAACCGAAAAAACAAAAAAAAAAAAAAATTATATATATAATAATAATATATTTTTTTTTTTTTTTTTTGCATTCTAATTTAAAAGTAATAATGGAGTTTACAATATAACACTAAAAGATCATTTATTTACTTTAAAAAAGGGATCAAAGAGGAATCAAGGCAAAAATATGGGGATAATAATGGAACATGACAATATAACCAACGGAGAATGTCATATAGGTCCCTGGTTTGTTTTTTTTTTTATTTTTTATTTTTTATTTTTTTTTATAATTATCCATCATATCTTTTATTTTTCCATAATTATTCTCTATGTCTATATTATTCTAATAGTAAGAGTAAAGAAATATACAACAACGATACTTTAATTTTATTATAACATGGAGTAGACCGGGTCACGATTTCGATTCGGAATCGAAACCGAAAAAGATAAAATTGAAAGGTTACGGTTTTATCCGGTTCCGGTTCCAAAATGAAAATTTATTTCGATTTTGTTATGGTTTCACATAATTTGAAACCGTAATCTTAAGATTCGATCTGGTTCTGGTTCGGTTCGGAACCGAACCAAATCAACTTTTTTCTTTTTCCCCCAAAAAATAAAGGATCGAATCGAAACCAAATCAGACGATTCAGTTTCGGTTCGGTCCGATTTCATGATTTCAACTTCCTGGAATCATAGAATCGGACGAAATCAAACCGAACTTTTGCCAAATCTAGCATAGCATGGAGTATGGGTAATTAAGGGATAATTATTAAAAAAAAAATTGGGACCACATATATCTTCCATAAAAATTAGCGTCCCATTGTAAGAGCCGGGAACTTGAAGGCACTGAATTACTTTTTAGTCCCCTATGACATTGATAGAACTTAGAAGAGAATCTAACAATATTAAATTTAAGAAACCAAAAAATGATCAAAAGTAAGAAAAATGTTTTTAAGTGATAACCACGCGGTCGAAAACAGCGTGTATACACGCCACCATTGGTAGATTGACAAAGGCAAAACAAGGCGGAGTTAAGTAGAAACATTCTCTGTGTTCAGCCAATCAACTCGTTAGTAATCTTTGTCTCTAATTGGCCACGCGCTTGACGTGTTAAACACTGCAAAAGTCCATTCTTAGTTCACATGACGTCTCGGGCACGATGAGGGTAGGAAAGCGACAAAATTCTCTTAACACCAATAAAAATTAAAGATAAAAAATAAAATCGACTAAATTTATAAAATAAAATTAAAAAAATTTCATAAATTTTGGGAGTGATTTTCCATTTATATCTATTTACAAAAATGATATATAACCAAAATTATGATAAAAATGTGCAATATTATTTTATTACTTTTTATTACTTTTTTAAAAAGAAAATGATAATCAATTACTTAGTAAATTACTAAAATAACTTCAAAAATATCAGATTTAGTCTCTTTAATTTTAGAAATACAAATTTTAATCCTTAACATTTTAGAAAATATAATATTTAATCTTTACCGTTTAATATTTTTGTTAATTAAATCAATTTTCATCTAATTTTGAAACAACCTTTTATAATATTTGAACAGTTTTTAAGATATTCAAGTGTTAACACAAATCGAATGAAAAATGACTCAAAATTAACAAAAAAATATTTAACGACAATGATTAATGCTTGTATTTTCAAAATTGTATGAATTAAAATATCATTATGACAATTCGAAAGGATAATTGAATGTTATTTTCCTATTTATTTATTTTATTATATTGTACCTTCACCCACTCAAATTCAAAATTAAATATATCTCTTTATATTTGATGAATACCGGACCTCTTGGTTCTGTGTGTCAATATTTATCTACCACAATAATCTATTTAATAGTGTTTGGGGAGAAATGAGGCGCATAATACATGGTCAAACACACTCGAAAGGGGATCTGGAGCTATCATCAGGGTTTGATCTCAGTATTTTCCCAAAGTCTGATTATAGGACCTCATATAAGAATTTGATTATAGGACCTCCTGCCAGAGTCTAGTTTCGAAGGCCTGTCTCCAAGGTCTGATCCAGAAACTTCTTTCAGGGTCTGAAAGAAGGACATTCGTTCAGAACCTGGATTCAGAACTCTTTGGCAGGGTCTCCACCTCAGACCCTTCTCCGAAAAGACAAGCAAAGAGCATGCGAGGATTAAGCATGATATATCAACTCATTGATGACACGAATATTCTAAACAATGAATCAGACAGCCAATTAATTACATTTTGTTTCTTTAAGCTGGACAATCATCTAGAATATAGAAGTTCCAATATTCTAGAGAGTGAGTTAGTTAGTGAGAAACGTGAATGGAATGTAAACGCTGTTAGTTTATTTTTTTTGTAATAAGACATTATAAATAGTGTAAGAAACCATGAAATAAGAGATCAATTTTTCATATTCAAGCACTAACATAACATTCTTTATTACCAACTTTTATACTCTTCTTTTAATTATATTATTTGTAAAGTTCTACCACACAAACAAATAGTTAGATATATAAAATGAAGAACTACATATAAAATAAAAAATTTTCGAGTTTGATCACTAAAATTAAACTCAACTAATATTCGAAAATAAAAAAATGGGTTATATTTATTTGAGTTTTACTGCTATCCTATTAATAATTTTTTCCCCAAATTTATCTATGGTAAAATATAAATAAATAAAAGCAAATCTTCTTTATAAGGAGATTATAACACCAACACGGCCTTTTTGTGAAAAAATAAAAATAATAAAAAGAAATCGAAAAAGGAACTTACTTTGTTAAATTACAATCACGGGGCTGCCATCGATATTTGGTGTAGTCAAGATCCGGCCGGCCATTCTTCTTGCAGGAGAATTCATGTTCGATGAAGGGACACTTGGCAGAATCATAGAGGGGATATGACTGATCAAGAACCCACCTCCCGGTGAAGATATCACAGTTACTTATTGCATTTGTTTGGCGAGAATAATAAAGAATCTGAAGAAGAAGAAGAAGAAGAAGAAAAGCAGAAGCAGATGAGAAGCTGCTGCTTGTAAATACCCAGAAAGCCATTTTTCCTTAACAACAACAACAATAATATTAATAATCTGGTTTGTGTTTTCTGTTTTCTTATATAGAATTGCTTTTGATTCTACTGCTCTACTGTGCTGCGTATAGAGACAGCAGATGTGGTGCCAGTTCAGTGGTCATGTGGCTGCATTTTGTTTTTATTTAAATCTTAATGCATGAATTTTGTTTCTCTTTCTCTTTTCTTTGCCACAGGAGAGGAAATACTGGATACATGCAGATGCATGATTAGACTATGCAGATCGGTATGAGATTTTGCCAGGTGTAAGATTAGGCTCTATAATTAGTGCCAAGATATTCGCATGCTATAATTAAAAATCTGAAGTTGACTATAGACAGCTATATATAGTTGCTAAATAACAATAAATAGTGATAAATCCTAATTTTAGAACGTATTTGCACTTCATATCTGTTAATTAGGTATAATTAATTTATATCATTAATGTGACTTTGTTACATGTTTGGTAAGGTTTCTCCACAGGGCAAAAGTACATTTTTAATACAAAAAAAAAAAAAACAAAAAAAAAAAAAAAAAAAAAAAAAAAAAAAAAAAACTAATTTATTTATTTATATTTTCTTATATAAAAGCCTTACTTAAAAACTTTATTTGAAAAACGGTACAAAATTATTGTTATAATTGAGAGATCTACCAAATAAATTAAAATGTTATACAACCAAATATGTCTACCAAGATTTGAAACTTGGGGCAACGATCATGGGATCTGTCTCGTCATATTAAAGTCGAAATCCAATTAAAATTTATGAAATAAAAAAATTACAAATAATAAACTTTCATACTCATAAAAGAGACTAAAACTCTTGACAAAATAGGTTCTTGACCAACCCAGGGGTTGGTGATATGTCAGATTTGTTTGGTATCATTTTACAAAATTTTTATTATATTATATTGAATAGGGATTCAATTTTGGATTTTTTTTTTAGATTTAAAAACAGATTTAACATTTATTTATAAGAATGTGTATTAAAACAAAAATAATAGAAACACGTAGAAAAATTAGTAATATTTGTCTAATTTATTGAATATATTTATTTCAAAACCATTTTTTTTCCAAAGACAAAAATGGGACCGGATCAGATTATTTACAACTGGAATCCTATAAAGTCTATCCATGGCATCATAGCAACGGTGGCCACCGCAACAAATTTTGCAAGTTGCAACCAATTTTTTTTTCTTTTTGAGATTTTTTTTTTTGGAAAATTAACTCGTTAAATCACTAGACTCGAATTCAAACAAAATAAATAAAATCATACCGGATTTGATAATCAAATCTTAAATCCATTACCACAAAAATACACCCCTTATAATTTATTTTTTGAGATTTAAAAGACCGTATTATCCCTGCTTATTTATTTTTCCCTTTTTTCTTTCCCGTGAGCAACATTATCATCTCTAAAGTTGGGTGAAGATCGATGGTAAAGTTGTCACGTGTGTCCTCTCCTCGAAAATTAGTAAATACATAGTACTTTTTTTGGGGAATAAATTGTATACGAAATTTCCCAGAAGTCCTCTTAAGGCTTTGTACTGATAACCAAATAATTTTTCTTGTGAAAAAAATCATCTTCTTTTAACAGGCTTGGATGGCGTGCTTCCACTATTTTTGAAATTTCCCGGACAAACGCTATTTATAAAGATTAAATATAAGACTGTTTGTAATTTGTTTGTGTTCAGGTTTTTCGTGCTTCCACTATTTTTGAAATATTGCATGGTGTTATAGTTATCACCTATAAATCGTGTTTGCTGTGTTTAATAATTTTTTCGAAATATATTTTATGGTGCTTAAAAGTAGAGAATGGCAAAAATGTTTAATTCCGATCCGGATTCACATATTCTCAGAAAGACATGGGTCGGAAAATACCTGAGTCCGTAAAATAAATATACAATAATATAATTAAAAAATAAAAAAATATGAATATAAATGAAAAATATAAAAATCTGGGTCTAAACTGGCACACTCAGAATACTGTATTACACAGTATTGAGACAAAAATTGATCATGTTATTCAGAATGTTCAGAGAACAGACTGAGGTGGATTCATTAGCTCTCCATCTCCAACAACTGCTTATTTGACAATCAAATGCAAGGATCATAAGACGTGCACATGTCCTTCAAAGAAAAAAAATCTCATCACAAGCTCTTTAAGAAAAATAAGAGGCACACGAAGGAATGCGTCACGTCCGGTATTTCAAACAAAAATATCGGTGTGGAAAATCAAAAGACAACAGGTGCTTCATTTGCAAGAAGAAAAGAATAATTTACCACTATTTTCTGTTACACAAAATCCTCAAAAGAGGCGAGTGTAGACATACTGGAGATCTGAGTTCGAATTTTTCCATCTCTAGTTAAAAACAATCTATAGAAGATTTGGAGAAGAAAAAATATTTTCCGTAAAAAGACTTACGGATTTATATTCCGTAAGTAATTTTTCGGAAAAATTACTAAACTTTTTATTTAATAAAAAAATAGTTTATATTGACTAAATTTTTTGTAAGTGTCTCAAACACCGTAAAATGAGAAAAATATATTCCCAGAAAAATTTTACGGTGAAACAAACACACCATGAGCATGTTTATAACTGCTTAGAATAAAATATAATTTGTTTGGGTAAAAAATTTCAAAAATGATACTCACACACTTTCACTTAAAATTTTACTAATTCTCTCACTGTAGCTACAGTGAGAGAATTAGTAAAATTTTAAGTGAAAGTGTGTGTGAGTGTATCATTACTCAAAAAATTTTAGTGCTTGTACTATTTTGAATATTAGTGTATATATGAACTTTTCTATCAAAATTACCTCTAATAAAACATCTTGTAGTTGGGGAGGATATAAATTTAAAAATTAAAAAAAAAAAAAACCAATAATGAGATCATAATAATGAAACAATCATAAATTTATGCAAAATATAATAAAACTATGTAAAAATATTAGCAGATAAAATTTAAATTCACATAAAATATGATTCTTTTTTGACACACTCAAAAGTGGTTCTTTACTCTCAAGTATAAGAGTGTCGAAGTAATAAAATAATTCAACAAGTTCGGGATTGATCTACATGTAATAGATTTAGTAAAATAAAAATAATAATCACAATAAAAATATATAAAACAAAAATTTAATTATTATTTTACAAATGTGATAAATTAAGGGAATTAAAGAAATTATAAATATAAAATGATTACTTTCTCTTTATTAAATGTATATTTTTTAGTGTTCATCACACCCACAATCAACTTATTACTAGTCCCTAGTAATTTAAGTGAAAACTAAAAGACAAATTCTTATCCAAGTTAGTAATTATTTTATTTCTTTCTAAATTATCAAATAAGCAAATTCTCATGTACTTTTTACCATTCTTCCATATACACATAAGAGAAAGTATCAATCAATTCATTGTGCCCACAATATTCACAGATCTTGTTGAAAAGAGAATAATATTTTTGTGCTAAAGTTATATCAGAATTCACACATTTTGGCAATGACAGTTTATTTTAAAAAAAAATCCATTTTTTTTTTATAATAATACATCTTTAACGCTTGTAATGAACTTTGGGTCAGTGACTCTCAAACAAGTTGGCTTTAGAGCACTAGGTGTTAAGACACTCATACAGACTTAATTGCTCGGATCTCAGATGTCAAAAAAAAGTGTTCGTCTCCCTTAAGCTTTCTCTCTAACCCATGTAATGAGCTTTGGGCCAGTGACTCCCAGACCAGTTGGCCTTAAGGCAGTAAGTGTTAAAACAACCATACAGACTTAATTGCTCGAGTTAGAGAGGTTACGAAATTGAACTTATTCACAAACACTTTACTTTTCTTTTTCTTTTTCTTTTTTAATTAAAACAACTTAAGTTCTACTGTTTTATGCGAACAATCACTGCTTGCTGAGGCAAGATCTTCGGTTACTAAGTAAAAGTTTGGTATTTTTTTTTTATGTAAAAACATAAATTACATTGCCTTTAGGTGTTATCTCCAACAAATTAGAGAACTGAATATTACAAAATTTTCACTTACAATCCACAATCATATGTTACCGTATATGTTGATAATACCTGTCAAATGAGCATATGAAGAACAAATTTAATCAATATTATGGAGAATTCACAAATTTAAATTATTCAAAAAGAATGAAATAAAAATAACTTGTTACGAATTACATTGAGATGCGTCTTAGGAGCGAAAACTCCTTACACTACCATCTCCGAACAACAATTCCACTTGGTTAGTCAAAAGTTTATTGTTGGTTTGTGTGTTGTTTTTTGAATAAAAACACAATAGAAAATCAAATGATTTTTTTTTTTTACACACAAAACAACAATAAGGTAAAAATAACATAATTGTTTTTAAACAACAAGACAAAAAAAAAACAGTTTTTTTTACAAAAGGAAAAACACAAAAATGAATTATCTAGTCAATTATCCCCTCCCCCAACTAAATTGAGACATTGTCCCCAATGTCTAAATAAAAAGATGTAGAGTTTAGAAGACATCACCTGGTTAGTGTGGAATCGATAATTGAATCTATTACAGATTAAGATTCAGTCCACTCTACGCTTCTTGCCACGATCGTTATCAGACCAGTTCAACTTGGAAAGAATGAGGTTGATTTTTGGTTCATAAGCTAAGAGTTGGTCAATTAACTCATTAGTTTTTCTTGCAGTTAGGACGATATCTTTTACCGGTTTCAAAATGAACCCGTATCTTTTCGCATCCTCAAGATATACTAAAAGAAAATCGAAAAAAATGATCAACATTAAGTAGTCCAATAGGTTTTCTGTGAATGTTCAAGATCGTCCATTACGCAGCTGTAAATATTTCTTCCAACGTGCCCAGTCCACCTGGTAAAGCAATAAAAGCGTCAGCATGATTAATCGTTTCACTAAGTCTTTCAGACATAACTGAGATAATATATTCTTCTCCATTTGATTTTCCGATGAGGTTTTCGTCTGCCAAATTTTTAGGAATGATCCCCAAAACTTGACTGCCACATTTGTGCACGACCTTTAAAACATATCTCATGAATCCAAGATCGCCACAGTCATATACTAAGTGCATATTTCTTTCTGCCATAACTCTATCCAATTCTTTTACAGCCGCAACAAATTTTGGTTTAGTACCAGAGCTAGATCCATAAAATACACAGATATTAGTGACTTGTCGTCTTGAAGTTTTCTCCATTTTTACGCTCTCTCTTATTTGGATGTATAAAAAAGAGAAATGACGAGCTGTATTTATGCATCATGAAAATGGGTGAGTAATAAAAATACTAATACCTGCAAAATAAAAATTGTCAGATGAACAGTAAAATAGATCATGAAAGTCAAAAAGTTTAAATACCGTCGGTAAAATTAAAGTAAAGAAAATAAAAATAATAAATTAAAGTAAATCAAAACAGTAATTTAAAGTAAAGGAAATCAAAGTAATAAATTGAAACAATATGTATTGGTAGTTATGATTGTGGCTCATATTTTCCTTTGGTTTTACGTCTAGTCGAAGATATGCTTCCCATCCAATTTTCTTACAAATTGGCAAACATGGTCTTTTAAAGTATGTATTGTTGTCTTTCTTTTTGAAATTGTGAATGCAAATTGCGAATCACTCGATGAACATGTCCACTAGGATGCGTCTCAAGAGTCAGTAATATATCATCTAAAGACTCTTTACTCAAGCCATCTCTGATTAATTGAATTTTATCTTCGCAATTATCATACCATATTCCTAAAGAACGATAACGAGTGTTGCACGTCTAGCGTGCACATTTATAACAAACACCTAATTGTTTAGCTATTAATTTCTTAGTATATGTGTTTTTTCTAAACCAGACATGTAAGAAATGAAGGAGTCAGATGAATCACCTGTTAAGTGAACCCTTGCTTCAATTACCCAACGAATTTCACTTGGAATACCATTGATCATAAGAAGCTTTATTCTTTCGGTACGTGCTTTGTAAATTTTCA
>SKCR01053772.1:0-30203 GCA_019454045.1 Zanthoxylum bungeanum | reverse complement strand
GTCGGGATTATGTAGAAGAAGTATGACATGTAATAAAATATTTTAATTTAAGATTTTAGTGAGGTCAAATATATAACGAACAGACTTAAATCTTTTATTTTTATTTTTTAAAAAAAGTGAATATGGTGGCATTCTTGTTCTTTCGTCACAGCCACGAAGACTGTCACATAGCATACCATAATATAAAGATATGCCTCGCGGGTTTTGACTTTGTTTTCTTTTGTAAATAACAAAATGCCCCTTCTTTATCATGACAGCCATAAAGTAATTTTAATACATAATACATGTACTATATGATTAGTTTTAATCAGTATTTTGTTTTCCTTTTATATGTTTATCTTTTTTCGTGTAATAATAATAAAACAGAGAATAAGTAATGAGAATTCGCGATATGTTTATCTAGTCTGAAATTTTTTATTTGGTTTTAAATTGTTCTCTATTGGGGATCACTTTTTTCTTTTGCTCATTATCAACAATATTTTTATATTGTTTTCAAACTTAGATGATGAGTTTTAGTGTAACGATGATGTTTTCTGTTGTGACCTGTAGGTCATAAATTCGAGTCACGGAAACAGTTTTTTTTTGTAAAAAAAAAATTGATAAGATTGTATATATATTGAATCCTCCCTAAAACCCACTGTGTGAGAACTCTCGGACATTATGACATCCTTCACTGTGAACTTAGTTAAATCTGTCTTATTTTGTGCTGTAGGAACCTCATACCTTACAATAACTAAATTTATTAACGACATAACTTAACTTCAAATGACTAACTAAGCAGCATTCGATTTTGTTTTTCAAACAACCGCTATGGCGGCTATAGACGGCACTTGGGTATTTTAAATTATGACTATTTATATATTAAAAAAAATTAAATATGTTTAATTAGTCAAAACGCCTTTTGATTGGCCAAAGGTGACGCTTAGACAATACTTGAGCAGATTGAACTACAAAAACATCTTGCCCCGTCTATCATCTTTGAGAAGTGTATAGCTCAAATGCAGGCCATTTTCTGTCACCAAAACTTCCAAGTTAGGGTACTCATTAAAGGAGGGAGGGGCCTAGGGATTAATCAAAAGAGAAGGTAAGTTTACCAAAGCTTTTAGAAAGCATTGAAGATGCAGGGTTAAGGTACAATACATGCTACTTGGCTATTTGCCTAGTAAAAAAAAAACCTGCCTCTTTTTTATCTCAATGCTGCACAAACAGACAAACCAAAAGCTTACCTAGTTTTCTTCTATTCCCTCTACCCATTTTTTTCTTTTTCCTCAAGTCTCAACAAACTTGCATGTCATTTCATCAAGCCTAACTTCTGCATCTTTTCCTCCTTCCAAACTAACCTTATTAATTATCATTCCCTTCATATGATCCTATGAAGTGTCATATCACTAATGCACCGGATCCCATCAGAACTCCGCAGTTAAGCGTGCTTAGGCGATAACAGTACTAAGATGGATGACCTCTTGGAAAATCCTCGTGTTGCACCCCACTTTAAAAAAAAAAGTGTCATATCAAAGAAAATAAATGAATTTATCATTCTAATGTAGTGGCTCAGCTCAGAGTCTTGACTCTTAATATATCATTGCATCTCAAAAAAAGGGACAAAATGCATGAGGTCCGGAATTTGAATTATACAGAAGTTAAAACAATTCGACTGAGCGAAATTTCATGTCAAACTGATATATTGCAGAAATTTCTACATAAAGCTGAAATGATGCACTACTCAAAGGTCGAATTCTTACAAAATTGTGGATGACTCACATGTGGCAGTACTGATTAGAAAGCTTCAGATAAGCATTTGGCATCATTTACTATCACGGGACTGACGGCGGGACCAATTTCTTCAAAGAAGTGTATGTAACTAGTAATCTCATCCAGTCATTGAGTTTTGGCAAATCAAAGTTTTACACCCAAGTATTTATCCATGACATTCTTGAATGCCTGCAACAAAGATTAGTAAAACGTGAAACATACATCTCATGAAGATATTCAATATTTTCGGCAAAACTAATCATCCGAATTCTCAAACATCGAAAAGATGTGTATTTTTTCATGGATACTCTAAGCAGATTTTTTGTGGTCGACATGCACATCCTATATTGATGCTCACAAAATGGTATGCAACAGATGCAAAAGGAAATAAAACAGACATGCACGTGTCCACTATGGAGATTATTAGAACGATAATTACTGTCATTGCATAGCCATGATTGTGATGGAATGAGGCCATTAGAGAGAATGCTATAAAAGTCGGCCATTTGGGAAAATCAATGTTCTGAAATTAGATCAGATAAATCAATTTCTCGGTATATTAGCCGAATTCAGCACATAATAATGAGAAACTATTAAAAAAAACAAGGATGGTCCAGTGCACGAGTCCTCCCACACAGTGGGCTCTGGGGAGGATTTAATATGTACACAGCCTTGCCTTTGTTTTTTTTTTGCAAAGAAGCTGTTTCCGCGACTCGAATCTGTGACCTCCAAGTCACAAGGGAGTAGCCTTACCGTTACACCAAGGCTCATCACTAGTAATGAGAAACTATAAGGCAGAATAATAATGCAGAAATGAAAATGTCAAGATCATGCGTGGCTAACATGACAAGCTTCCGGCCCAAGGGTTTTGCAATTCCAACCACATCTCTACCTCAAGATTGTATTTTCTGATATGGCATCTTATGTGGAATTTCATGTCAATGACTCAATGCCTCATCATCATGATAAAATAATTAATTTTATTTTTCTTTTAACGGCACCCTCCCCTTGTCTGCACAGATATGTATAAAGTCTAGCAGGTGAAGTAAGATGATATAACATGTGATGGCATAGTGTATATTATATTCATTATTCATACGAGTCATCTGTATGTCAAAGGTACAAGTTTTTGGTTAGAAATTTTAGTAAGAGAAAAATCATCCCACCCAAATCTATCAAGCTAACTTCTGAGTAGAATCTTGTATTATAAGCTTATGAGAGCTTAGATGAAAATATTTTTCCCTATATTAAGCCTTTGTTCCTCATTAATTAACAATCATAAACATGCTTGAATACTTGAAATTGCTGATGGAAAATGTCAGTATCTCGAATCTCAGATTAAAGTCTATGACATCAAGGCTGCAAGAAAATATCAGTTGAGATGAAGATCGTATTCTTTAAAGCGATGGGCCAAGCATAGTTAAAAAATGTAAGATCAATTAATACCATTTTCTCATTGATTTGAAGCTGGAAGAATCCTGACATCATAAAGACATGATCCAATAAGATCACAAGATTACCTGCAGTGCAAATGACTCTTTTCCATTCAGGATTGCATCCATTGCAGCAAATTGGTCATCAAATGCACCATAAAAGACCTCATAGAATTTCTTCCTGCAATCAGGAAAAATTGATAAAATATTGGCAACAAAACAAAGATGTATGATCTTTTTACCAAACAATTTAAGAAATGCCCATGTCAAATTAAATATACCTATCTTCTTCAGAGATCTTTTGATCCATCTCATCAAATTTACGTGTAAGGACCTCTGCCCCAACTGGTGAAAGTGCATGCAGTATTAGAGCCTCCAAAGTTCTTGGGAAGTTGTGCTGCAAAGAATAATAATGAGAAAGGAGAGGGATGTTATTATAAATATGTAGAAATAAAAGGAGAGATATGACAGGTTAAAACTATCTGAAATCAAAAAGCAATAAATTAAAAATCATCATCTAACCCAACCCCATCAAATCTATAATTAGTTTGCTATAATGCATATTAGATGTAACAGAAGCTTTCTTCAACCCTGTGTTCAGAAACGCTGATTAGTGAGAAGTTGAAAAAGAGAGGCACAAGGATTTCACATAACTACTCCTGTTTATCCATAATAAAGGAACAAATTACTTGAGACCATAACAAGACTACAGCAAATTCGATCTTGTTTTAACGGAAAGTGCAGCACCAATTGAAAAAGCAAGTTGTATAGGAAGTTGCAAACTCACAGCCATAGCAAGACAGACTTTCTGAAGATCATGTGGTTCGAGGGTCCACAGAATTTTAGCAACTGGATCATCTTCCAAGCGAAACAGCTCAGTTTTCGTGATTTTTCCATACTCATTTTTCAAATTTGGCTCAGAATTAGATGATGAAGTGGACGGATTGGATTGACTTATAGTAGCAATATTAACATGGTCGTGGACTAAAGAAACAAGTTCATGAAGCGCCTGGAGAGGACAGGGTCCCAGATCCTGTAGGAGGATTCTCTTTTGCGGTTCCTTTCCATTCAAATCCTGTTTCTGACATGACTGGTCCAAACCGTGCTCGGCACTATCTGTTAAATATGATCAAGTCACCATAAATAAGATACCCAAGTAATTTCCATATATGTCAACAGTATTTACCGTGCTTATCAGAAACTGACCTGGTTCTCCATTAGCGTGTGTCTCGCATGCATGAGTCTTCTGTCTCTCTCTACCTGCAGAAGAAGCCTTATCCAGTACTTGGTTCTGTCCTAATGACAAATACAGATCTACTTTACAATGTTTTGAAAAGAGAAAGAAGAGAAAAGAGGAAAGTAACTGCCCTCTATGATACTGAGTAGAGAGACAAAAAAGTAATGTAAAATAATTTCATAAACGTATATACTCAGTATATTAACTAGTTTATTATATTAGTCTGAACTTAGTCCAGCTTAAACTAACTTACAAGTTTGACTATAAAAATCCTCAATTTTCTAAGATAAATTATTATCAGCAGCCACAAAATTTTGGTAGAATTGGAGAAACTGAATTACCACATTTACTTTTTATCTTCCAAAATTCCCCAGGTTTTCACAGAAAACTTCAGCAAATAATTTCTAGGAACTCTTTCTTACCAAAATGAACTCCTAATTCGTAGAACATAGACCCAAAAAATACAAGCAAATAAGATTGATTGAAAATGATTGGACAGGGGTTCATATATTAGTATTATTTTTTTCCAAGGAAGCAAAAAGAAGGCAGTCTTAATCCATAATCATCTTTAAGGCAGTTTCAACCACAATTATCAACAATAACAACAGCAAATGATGAATCGGAGTGATACACATACCATTTCTCTGTCCGTCAATCTTTACTAGACAATGTCCATGTGATGAGCAGAGAAAACATGATATAGAAACAAAAACTCGGATTAGCTTACTATACTAGTAAAGCTTGACAAAGTTATCTTAACATTGAAATACAAGTGGAAAAGAAGGCAAAACCTAGAAATGTTTTTAGAGAGAATGTACCACAAATACCTCCTTAGAATTCTGCGCATATAATATGCATCCATGTGTTCTGGCAAGCTAGACATTGTGTTGGACCGCCACCAAAAGTTTACAGCAATGGTTAAATCATCACTATCTACTTGGTGGAACCTGCAACAAGAAGAATGATAATCAACCAATCTGATTGTTAACTAGCAACAAGGTACATGGCAAAACTCTAGTCATTATGAGTAAATATTTCAGTACTTGTTAAAACACCAGACAATGAATCATAGAACCAATGGCATATGCCAGAAAACTCCAAGAGGTGCAGCTGGTGAGCATCTAACAAATAAGCAACCTAGGGAATCAAATCAAAGCATAAACTGCTTAAAGTCTTAAACAATTAAATTAATAATCCACCTTAACTCCCTTGCATCAGCAAGCAAGCATTCTCACATTCGGTTTACAACCACACAAATACAATCTGGCTAGGCTATATACTCAGAGCACATGCTTTGCTTGTTTGGTATAGGTTTTATAATCAGAAATAAATAAAGGATGAAGTTCAAGGTTTAAAAGAACCATGATTAAAATGCAAAAGTGAATAAGATATACAATTTTAACCAGAGAAAAGGCCCGTGATAAAGTCAAATAACAGATGGATATTCATATAAATAAGCTGCACAAATTATATGATATAAGTGCAGGACACTTTTTCATAAACTTTTTTTTTTTTTTGGAAACTCCGCAGCCAAACCACCCGACCCGGGCGGAGCAGGTAAAACTCCCGGCTACCCCAGCTCTTACAAGAAATGCACCCCCTGGACTCGAACTTAGGACCTGACAACCAAGACCTAAGCCCTTTGCCACCAAGCCACACCCCTTGGGGGCCACTTTTTCATAAATTGTTTCCAAGTGAATGTTATTCCTTTCATTTGGCATCTAGCAGACATGAATACCTCATCAAAGTTGCAGAAGAAGAAGACTAATCTATTGTCTCTATTTTAAATATCGAATAAGACCAAAAACAAGAAATTACACTTAGATCAACAAGAGGACTGATAGAGTATAAAGCATGAAATACATCGAATCTATATCTCCTAATAAAAGGAGCCTTGTCATAAAATGAGCTTTTAATCTTACCAGCCTTCAGGAATGAAAAGCGCATCACCTGCATGAAGAATAACCTTCTGAGAGTACTCCCCAGAGCGCTCTGCTCTTGGATAAATTGAAAAATCAGGATTTTCTAGAGAAATAGAACTGCCAGAAAAATATAGTCAAATAAGAAGATTAAATACACCAACATAAAATCTGCAAGCCATCCACAAAACAATTCAAGAGCTGACAGAAATATGATTTTATATTCTTCTGTGGAAAGATAAACGGCCAAAAGTTGATTTCCTAATTCTGGTGCAAGAAGTAGAATACCTATGGTTTGAGGCCTCTCCATATACAGGCATTGGGTATAGCATGGGACTTGCAGAAGGGGGCCATAAAACAACTGCAAAGACAGGAAAAGAAAAGGGTAAAAGAACTAGAAACTTGTTCTAATATAACTAATAAGAAACTGCATTCTGGGTTTCAAGCAAATTACCAATGTTAGGACCCAAACAAAAAACTTTAAATATTAGGTGGAGGCCCATTAAGTAGACATACCAAATAAAAGATCTAACCAATGTGAGAGACACTAACAAACAAAAAGTACAGCATATTGATAGATAGATCATTTAGAGAGACTAGGTAGTTATACAAGATCAGAATCATGGGGCCGAAAGGTTTGAACCAACTTCACCTTGTTTGCAGCCAGCAACAATACATAGTAGGTTATGGTGTGGATCATAGTGAGTACTTGATTTAGATTTAGCATTGTTCATCCAAAGATTGATAGCAGCAAGTTTCTTCATCTCCAAAAATGCAGGCTGTGCAGATTAAGCAATAGCCAAAAACTTTTCAAAAAGAATAAAAAGAAAATGCTGCACGGGGTCAAAGCAATCCTTTACGAAGAGCTATATACTAAGCAAACAGAGTTACATAGTGGAATATAGATACCATTGCTATATCTTCCTTGAGAGTTTCCAGTTGAACTGTCTCTTCATTCTCGGTATTCATAATTGGTACCTGAATTATTAGAGTCCAATTTTATTCCAAATTTCCAACAGCATTGCCACTGATCAAACACATAACACTATAATACTAACACTGTATAGCCATGGCCCTGACAACATAAACCAGCAAAAAAAAAAAAAAAAATCATAAAGTAACCTGGGCTAAATAGAGTTGTTGAGGAGCAACATTGCCAGAAAGCAAGCAGGGTGACTCTATGTTTGACTCTACTTGCCGATGTCTTTCTTGTTCAACATTAACACCAGAACCGTCATCCATGTTTCGTTTATGTTGCTTACACAAATCAATAAATGTAGAAAATGGCAACGAGACCTACAACAGAAATGGGAAATAAAATATAAGTGTTTACAAATTAATGTCATCCAAAAAAAAAAACGATCTCAAAGGCCGAAGCTCCATACATACTAACAACAATATGACACAAAGTTCTAAGGACTCACCCTCTCATGGCTTCTAATATCACCGTAAAAGATTGGTGCAGTTCTGGATAGCATCGCCTCCACAACCGAAGTCCCCAACCGATCCTAAAAATATTTTTTATGTTAACAAATATAAGCACAATACAAAAAGCTCAATCAATGATCTAACTTAAAAAGCAATTCCATACATGTAAAAACATCATTGCAATTTGATTTTGAAGATCTACATCCAAGCTAACAAGTAACAAGTTAGTTATCATATCCAATTATTCAAATAATAGTGAAAAATCGGTTAAGAAATAAAACGGGTAACAGAATTAAAGTAAATCATTAGCGTTCAGTTATTCAGTTAATTAATATAACACCATTAGTGTTGACTGTTGAAGAAACACCTGTAAATAGTCGAGGCCGCCTTCAGATGGATTCCACTGGGAGAAAGCTTTCCAGTCCTTAATGCATCCTTTAAAAACCTGTAATTATAAATGTGATATCTCATTAATTAATTAATTTATCTTAATCTACTCTCATAAAGAAAGGGAAAACAGAAAGCGCAAATGGAAATTAATTTAGAGAATTAGTGAGATTACAGCGGGAGTGTTATTGGACTCAATCTGTGAAGAAAAATGTGTGGCGGAAGGAAGTTGATCAAATTCGTAGCCTCGAATTTCAAGAGACTCTTCCATTTCTTATCCGCCGCTGTTGTGTACGGACCAGAACAAGGAAACAAGTATAATTTGCGAGGGAGCACTCTGTTTATGCCTTGACGCCAGTATTGGGATTCTTATGCTTGTTCATTAAAAAGACAATTTTATTAAATATTATATATATATATATATAATATATATATATATAAAGGAGAATGGTGTTGGAGGAAAGAGAGTGTATCCAACGGCTCTCTTTATGTGGCTTAATTGACGGCCCATATCATTTTCATTGGTAATTGGAGGAAAGATAGTGAATTGATTGATGGAAATGGTCAAAAAATTTCAAATTAAAAAATAGAAAGTTAAAATAAAATCATTTAATTAAAAATTAAAATCATTTAATTCTGTAACACCGTGCCGTAGGCACGGGCAAATACTGTTATATCGTGCCGTAGGCACGGCCAAATACTGTAACATCGTGCCGTAGGCACGGGCATCATTTAATTAAAAAATAAAATCATTTAATTCTGTAACACCGTGCCGTAGGCACGAACAAATACTGTAACACCGGTATATATATAAAGGGAAAATAAATCGTTATGTTTGAAATTCATGATGATTTTTTTTTAAAATTTTAAAATCAATATGAAATTTAAAATAATTTTTGTTCCGAATCGATAACTTGAACAAGACGGAAATTAATAAGTAGCAACCAGTTAGAATTAATTGTCACAAGGTTAAAACCTGAAGAAAAGTTTCTCTAATCAAACACTTAAAATGACAACCAAGTTTAAAGAGCGTGTTGTACTACTTGTCCAAATGAAAACCAAGTTTAAAGATTCACTAATAGAGGTCTAATTTTAAGAACTCGTTTCGGCCCATATGAAATGGCAACCAAGAAAAGTTTATGTAATCGAATCCAGCGGTAGTGTCACATCTTAGTTTACTCAGGACGTGACCGGCAAGAGACGGTATTACCATCTCCCTGAGCCTCATGACGTGGATTTGCTTGAAGTGTCATGATTCGTAACTGAACTGTCTAATCTGAGTGCATGCATGATTTTTATGCAATGCACATGAATTACATGAAAACATACTTTATACTTCATATTATATACATGCATATATAACTCGGCCCTATGGCTTTACTTGGCAAATATATAAATGTGTGGATCTCTGACACTGTGAACCCGTAGACTGATCTTAATTATTGTAGTTAGTATCCATCTTCTTCAAAGTTTGTCCTCTGCATGCATGAAATCTTGCAACACAACATTGAAAATGGATAAGTAAGTCGTATGAACAACCTAGTGCGTGAACTCATAAATTAAACATATAACAACATGATGATGCATATATAAATGAAATTACTTCAAACCTAATTCATGGAGCATATATAATCAAGTACCTTGAACTGTAATTCGTACATATGCATAAAAATGCGACATGAACTGAACATTTGTAACATGACTTGAGAATTGATTTGTGATAACGTGACTGCAATCCGTAAGCATGAAAAATGAAAATGAACATGTCATGAATCAAAAACTATGGCATGAACTGGAAACTGTAGACTTGACTGCAACCTAAAATCATGACTTGAAAACTGTAATGTGTAAACGCGAACTGAAAATTGTAAACATGACTTGAAATTTATAGACATGAATCATAAACCATATCATGAAAATAAAAATTATAACCATGATCTTAAACTTGTAAACTGGACTTGAAAACTGTAAACTCGATATGAAAATTGTAAAACGTAAACTTGGAGCATGGCTAAAAATTATATCATTAGCTGAAAAATAGATCATAGACTGAAAACATAAATATGAACTGAAAACATAAACATCTGAATTCAAAACATGTACTTATACACATGCTAAAAATAACGTGTCATGAAAATCTCTCTAGTATCATGGCCTATGTGGATGTCGATTTTCGCCTGAGGTCCACAATCGAGAATTTGTAGGTTGGGGGTACCAGCGATCCTGCAAAACAAAGGTAGAGTGAGCATGGAGGTTACTGCCCACCGGTGTGGTGGGTGTCGTAGATACTCCGACGCTCAAGTCAGTAGTGAAGACGAGCTGTAAATAATGGAAGAGCAAGGCTTGATGTTACCTTGACTTCTGTCGACTGTCGTGAGGGCGGTGGCCGGTGTTCCAGAGGGTTCTGGTGACAATAGCTAAGCTTATGGTTGTAATGCTTCTCCCCCGTTTCTTCTGAATTATGGCTCCTTTTATAGGCTAACAAAGGTAGGTCTCATTAATATATTAAATGACAGGCGTTTTGGATGCTGTAACGGTTTAATCACATAAATTATGGAGAATACGTTTCTTTTCAGTTGGTTAGGCAGCTGGCAGATCAAGAGGTTGGCCTTTTTTTTGTGTAAGGGCTTGATAAGGTAATTGGGTCCTTGGCCCAAGTCTTGTTCGGATATTATTTGGTGGAGGGTTTTGGGTTGTATCTGACATTGGGCCTGAAGTGAAATATCAGAAATGCTCTTGCCCCAAATTTGGCCCGTACAGTTTATCCCCTACTCTCTAAGTCAAGAAGTCTTTGGCTTGGAGAGTATTTCAATGTATGTCATATGAAACAAGATGTAAGAGTATCTGTCAAGAATGCATAGTTCTATGCACTATCCTCTGTCATTTGGATGGTTCAGTAAAGCCTTTCGTGCGTTTGGATAGAAGAGCTCATAAGACATTAATCATTTGGATGTTGAGTAGTCCAGGTCTTCATTTGACTCGACATGAGTTTATGGAGGATGTCCCTAGTCGACTGAACCAGATGAAGGTTCAGGGGTCAATTCATATGACATTATCGTCTGGACTGAGGGAAGTCCAAGTCTTCTTTTGACTCAACATGAGTCCATGGGGGATGTCCTTGGTTGACTGAACCAGATGAAGGTTCAGAAGTCAATTCATACGACATTGTCGTTTGGACTGAGGGAAGTCCAAGTCTTCATTTGACTCGACATGAGTCCATGGGGGATGTCCCCGGTCGACTAAACCAGATAGAGGTTCATGAGTCAATTCATATGACATTGTCGTCTGGATTGAGGGAAGTCCAAGTCTTCATTTGACTCAACATGAGTCTATGGGGGATGTCCCGGTCGACTGAACCAGATAGAGGTTTAGGGGTCAATTCATACGATATTGTCTTCTGGACTGAGGGAAGTCCAAGTCTTTATTTGACTCGACATGAGTCCATGAGGGATGTCTCAGGTCGACTGAACCAGATGGAGGTTCAGGGGTCAATTCATACGACATTATCCTCTGGACTGAGGGAAGTCTAAGTCTTCTTTTAACTCGACATGAGTCCATGAGGGGTGTCCTCGGTCGACTGAACCAGATGAAGGTCCAGGATTCAATTCATACGACATTATCATCTGGACTGAGGGAAGTCCAAGTCTTCATTTGACTCGACATGAGTCTATGAGGGATGTCCCCGGTCGACTGAACCAGATGAAGGTTCAGGATTCAATTCATACGACATTGTCGTCTGGACTGAGGGAAGTCCAAGTCTTCATTTGACTTGACATGAGTCCATGGGGAATGTTCCCAGTCGACTGAACCATATGAAGTTCAGGATCATCCTCATACTACGGGTCAAAGAACCAGGGGAGTTTTCAATATCGTTTGGACCATATGAAGGCCAGGTCTTGAACTTGACTCTACATGAGCCATAGAGAATGTTCCCAGTTGACTGAACCAGTTGAAGGTCAAGATCATCCCCAAACTACAGGTCAAAGGACCAGAGGAGTCTTCAATGTCGTCTGGACCAGATAAAGGTCAGAAAATCTCCATGCTACTGGTCAAAGGACCAGAGGAGTCTTCAGTGTCGTCTGAAACTGATGATGGTCCAGGAGGATCTTCATTCTACTAGACCTTATGAAGGTCAATAAGGGTCTTCACTCCTCACTCTACTAGACCTGACAAAAGGCAGTGAGGGTCTTCATTCCCCATTCTACAATCCTCACTCTATAAGACCTAACAAAGGTCATTGAGGGTCTTCATTCCTCATTCTACAAGACCTGACAAAGGTCAATGTGGGTCTTCATTCCTCATTCTACAATCCTCACTCTACAAGACCTGACAAAGGTCAGTGAGGGTCTTCATTCCTCATTCTACAATCATCACTCTAAAAGACCTGACAAAGGTCAGTGAAGGTCTTCATTCCCCATTCTACAAGACCTGACAAAGGTCAATGAGGGTCTACGGTCGAATAGAGTCTATAGTTGATGGCAATCCATCCATGTAGTATGGAAAAGATGACAATCCTTCTATGTAGGGTCGAATGGAACCTCAGCCAAATACTAAGCCTTCATCCATGTCAAGTCGAATGGCATATTTGCCTTAAGCTGTACACGCATTTGGGATCCACAACAAGTCCCAAGCTACACAATGTAGATGTCGAATGAGAGGCAGATCAAACCTCAAGCCATACACGCATCTGGGATCCACAACGAGTCCCAAGCTACACACATGTAGATGTCGAATGAGGTAAATGTTTCATTCTGAGTCTTTATTTATGTATGTCGACTGAGATGTCTTAACATCAAATATCCATACATGTATGTCGACTGGAATGTCTTCACACAAAGTTATATATGCATATCGACTAGAATGTCTTCAAACCAAACCCCTATGTAGTGTCGAATGAGATGTCATTGCCAAGTCTTCTTACATGCATGTCGACTGGAACGTCTTCAAATGAAATCCCATGTAGTGTCGAGTGGGATGTCATTGCCAAGTTTTCTTACATGCATGTCGACTAGAATGTCTTCACACCAAGTCCTCATTAAAGTATTGTCCATCAGGACATCCTCCTCATGCCAACTCTTCATACACGTAGTGTCGATCAGGACATACCCTCATGCCAAGCCTCCATACACGTAGTGTCGACTGGGACATCCTCCTCATGCCAAGCCTCCATACACGTAGTGTCGACTGGGACATCCTCCTCATGCCAAGCCTCCATACACGTAGTGTCGACTAGGACGTCCATGTCAAGTCTTCATTTATATATTATAGTCTGGGATATCCTTCTCATGGCAAGTCTCCTTACATGTAGTGTCGACTGGGACATCCACCTCAAGCCAGATATATTGCTTCTTCGTATGGGATGAGTGGTAGAAAAAAAGGTTTTACTTGAGGGAAACATCTTGTTCATTTCTTAGTCGAATGGGAGAAGTATATCGATTGGGCCGGATGATGGTTTATGTTGTCGATTGGAGCGAATGGGTTTCTCCCTAAGTTGGAGTTTATGAAGGATATATTTTTTTATATATTTTTTTAAAGTAACCAATGAATACTTGTTTGGGAAGCTATGATGTCCCCAATGTGACAATGGGTGGCCTATGGCTCTTTTTGTGGTCTAATCGCATCAAGTGACACCTTATTGAGATATATTGCTAGCACATCACTTATTAGGTCGCTTGGGAGGATTTAAGATTCTTTCATTGTGATGGTTGGTAGAGCTTCCTCTCTTATTGTTCCTTTTATCCTCCTCACACATGATCTCAATGTGGGCCTGAGCCATGGCTTGATCCATTGTGTAGCATCGAAATTTAGTGAGCTTCTTATAGAGTCCATTTTCTGAAAGTAATCCATTTTCGAATGCTTCCACTGCAATAGGCTAATGGAGATCTGGGATTGTTATCCTCTATTTATTGAAGCGAGCCACGTAGCTTCGCAAGGACTCACATCTCTGTTGTTGGATGGCATTGAGGTCATTGGTGGTCTTCTCAAGCTTGCAAGAACTTACAAAATGCTCCACAAATTTGTCTGCTAGCTGTTGGTAAGACTCGATGGATCTGTATGAGAGATTGATGAACCAGGTGAGGGCTGGGCCTGCCAATGTTTCTCCGAATCCTCTGTATATTCCAGCCTCTCACTGGTGGGGTGCCAAGCCAGTTGACATCATTTTGTATTTATAATGGACAACATAGTCGTCTGGGTCAGTTGATCCATTATACATCTTCATATCTGGAGGACTGAACTTCCTTGATAGCTCAATGGAAGTGATGGTCTCCAAAAATGGAGTATCTGAGATCGTGTCGGCTCGGCTTTTTCTCACTGGTATTCTGACGCAAGGTAGACTGGAGAGAATTGCATCTTTGAACTCTTTCATTTCCTTGCGCATGGTGGAGGCAACTTGTCGTGCTTGGTCGGTTGGGGAGATATGTTGACTTCTTTCTTGATTTGGTGGATGGTTGTCTGATATCGGATTGTCATTTGCCACATTGTTGAATACCCCCAAGAGATTGGTAGGGATTATAGGATTGCTGGGAGGTTGAAGAGATTTGCTCCAGTTGCTTCTGGAGGTTTGTGTTGGAGTTTCGCATGGTCAGATTCTCTTCTTCTAAAGTTCATAGTCGTTCTTGGAGTATGGCCAGCTACAGGGTCATAGGATCTGGTGTCTGCTAACTGCTAGAAGCCATGGTTGGCTGTGTTTTAGGAACCGTAGACTGTGAGATCTTTACATGCTATGAATTGTTAAGGCCCCACGGTGGGTGCCAAATTATGGATGCGGGTTTTCGCCTGAGGTCCACAATCAAGAATTTGTAGGTTGGGGGCACTAGCGATCCTGCAAAACAAAGGTAGAGTGAGCGTGGAGGTTACTGCCCACCGGTGTGGTGGGTGCCGTAGGCACTCCGACGCTCAAGTCATTAGTGAAGACGAGCTGTAAATAATGGAAGAGCAAGGCTTGATGTTACCTTGACTTCTGTCGACTGCCGTGAGGGCGGTGGCCGGTGTTCCAGAGGGTTCTAGTGACAATAGCTAAGTTTAGGGTTGTAATGCTTCTCCCCCATTTCTTCTTAATTATGGCTCCTTTTATAGGCTAACAAAGGTAGGTCTCATTAATATATTAAATGACAAGAGTTTTGGATGTTGTAACGGTTTAATCACATAAATCGTTGAGAATACGTTTCTTTTCAGTTGGTTAGGCAGCTGGCAGATCAAGAGGTTGGCCTCTTTTTTTGTGTAATGGCCTGATAAGGTAATTGGGCCTTTGGCCCAAGTCTTGTTCGGATATTGTTTGGTGGAGGGTTTTGGGTTGTATCTGACATTGGGCCTGAGGTGAAATATCGGAAATACCCTTGGCCCAAATTTGGCCCGTACAGCCTAGGGGCGTGAAACCTACTTAGCGGGATCTAGCACCACGTAAGAATGGAACATGAACATGAAAATGAAACTGTATAAGAGGGTCATTGAAAGACCATTAAGCCCGCTGAGCTGAGTATACCCGGGATAGTTATACATGAGGGGACGACACTCTACTGGTGATTTGAAAATATTTTATTTATTGTTCTCGTTAATCATTTACTGAAAACCTAAGCTGAGAAGCATGGAAAACCATGAACTGAAATCATATTTCATGAAAACGTGAGCTGAAGACATGACACATGGAAAACATGAACTGAAAACATGTAAATCATAAACTTGTAAACATTAACGGTAAATATGATCTGTGTACTGTAAAACATGACCTTGATCTGTATATCGTGAGTTGAAAATATATAATTCATGAACTGAAAGACGTGAATAATGAACTGAGGACATGAAGTTAGTAAGTTGGAAAACCGCCAACATTAATTGCAAACTACATTAATGAATTGGAAACTGTTAACATGGATGTGTCTGTATACTGTAAAACATGACTTGCAAACCTTGATTGTAACTGTAACATGTCTGTATGCTGTAAATATGGTCTGAAAACTTATAAATTATAAACATGAAAATAATAACGTAAACTAAAAATGTAAATATGATCTAAAAAACATATACATGTCTTGAAAATCGAAACATGACTTGGAGCTATAACATGTAAACATAAACTGAATCTGTAACTATAAAAATAAAATAACATGACTTGACTTGACTATACAACGTAATCTGCAAACATGTCTGTAAACTGAAAATTATAAACGTGTCACGCGAGCTGAAGATATAATGTAATATCCCGAATTTTCAGAACATTTCTGTAAGATTTTTGAATTAAAGTATAGCTTTTGGAACTCGTTGATATTCGAAAATAAGACTTTATGTGTTGGAAAGTAGGTCGTAATATTTTAAAGTGAAGTTGTAGGACACAGGAACTTGGGCGACGCATGCTGTTCTAGGCTCGCGGCCTAGTGGGAGTACGGAGTAGCCCGCGGGGGACTAAACCGGAGAACAATGGAGTCGCCACCCGGTGCGAACCGGGAAAATAAGATTTAAGGCCGCACTCACCCCTCACAATGGAAGACCTCAAACCGTTGGGTTCGAAATGGTCCCTTACTTATGCCACTCGTAATGAGAAGATTTATGCAATAATCTAACCAAGCTTAAATAACACATATTTCCAAGTGTACCACAATCTTAAATTCACATGCATGAAGATAAAGTTTGCATCTAAATATACATGAAATTAAATCCTATAACTAAGTTCGCATGCTTTAAAAAAAAGAGTCTCTTTCAACGGCAAGCATATAACATCATACGGATTCAACATCCATGCAAACATAAACGCAAGTAACCATAGCAGTATTGGCATGCAATGTAAAGAAGGTCAAAATGACGGCATGCTAGAATTTAATAATCATATTATAGAAAGATATTAAAAGAAATCAAAGTAACCACATGTGGAACAGAATCAAAATAAGCACACAACGCGAAGGGATAGAGAAAGATGCAAATTCAAATGCATGATGAAGAGATGATTAAATAGGCAATTCGCATGCAACATGTAAAGAGGAAACTAAGATGTAACCATACATTAAAATAAATGTGCTATGATGCGATGCAAAAGAAGATGGCTAATGAGAGTGAAAGAAGAGAAATGCAATGTATGCCTATATCTATGTAAGACTTCAAGTGTTCGATTAAACATATTGTACATGATGCATGATTATGCAAGGAAATGTCATAAAGTGAATTACGGAATAAAAGGCGCGGCAAAGTGTGGTCACAAAGGTAGCCTTTTAGGCTTTTCTTCCCCCGAATGGAGAACCTTTCATCCAACATGATAAGCCCATGCGCTTTAGAATGAAATGCATGCGTAAATAGAGCAATGATGTGCAAACAAGAGATACAAGACATAATAAGGGGCGCGGCAAAACATCGCGGTAAAAGCTTTTAACCTCTCGACATGGAGGACCTTTAATCACACTTATTAAGCCCATGCGCATTTACCACAATGCATATATATAAAACAAAAGTAAATACAAGGATATCGGACTTCGCATACCCGATTGAACATATCTCACATCCAATCGAATATACATCGTCCGGCGCGGCGAAGTATCGTGGTAAAGGATTTTAACCTCTTCAATTAGAGGACCTTTCGTCGCACTTACTAAGCCCATGCTCAATTAACACAATGCATATATATGAAACAAAAGTAAATACAAAGATATCGGATTTCGTATACCCGATTGAACATATCTCACATCCAATCGAATATACATCGTCCGGCGTGACGAAGCATCGTGGTAAAGGATTTTAACCTCTTCAATTAGAGGACCTTTCATCGCACTTACTAAGCCCATGCGCTTATCTCAATGCATATATATGAAACAAAAGTAAATACAAAGATATCGGGTTTCGTATACCCGATTGAACATATCTTACATCCAATCGAATATACATTGTCCGGTGCGGCGAAGCATCGTGGTAAAGGATTTTAACCTCTTCAATTAGAGGACCTTTCATCGCACTTACTAAGCCCATGCGCTTATCTCAATGCATATATATGAAACAAAAGTAAATACAAAGATATCGGATTTTGTATACCCGATTGAACATATCTTACATCCAATAGAATATACATCGTCCGACGCGGCGAAACATCATGGTAAAGAATTTTAACCTCTTTAATTAGAGGACCTTTCATCGCACTTACTAAGCCCATGCGCTTATCTCAATGCATATATATGAAACAAAAGTAAATACAAAGATATTGGATTTCGTATACCCGATTGAACATATCTTACATCCAATCGAATATACATCGTCCGGCGCAGTGAAACATCGTGGTAAAGGATTTTAACCCCTTTAATTAGAGGACCATTCATCGCACTTACTAAGCCCATGCGCTTATCTCATCATTACATAAATAACTAATATGCAGAAATTAAATAACGAACAATAAACACATCAAAACAAACTATGCGTCGTTTGCTCAAGTGGTACGTGGAGTTGTATCCCGAGTGTAGATCATACTACCGTCCATTCGGAATTGACTATGAAATTTACGTTCGGGTTTCCATCATATATACCACAAGAGGCGACACATTTTTCGTTTTATTCAAGAGCCACAACATACATCATTCCACAATCATGCACCAATAAAAGGCTCTCATGCGATAAAAATGAATAAAACAATTAAAAAGATAGATGGAAATAATAGGAAAAGTACCCTCAGGTCTAACCTTTTATGTCGACTTTCGGACTCGCGTTTCATGGCCGTCGGAAGGGCTATCACTCCGCAACTTTTCCGGTTCACTATATTAACGTCTTAGCTCACTGTTTTGCTGTTTTGGTCGCTGTTTTCACTTCGTTTTGCTGCTGTTTTCTCTATATTTTCTGGTCATTGTTCAGTTGTGTTAGTGGACTGTTTTGACTCGATTTTGGGACTGTTTCGGGGGCTGTTTTTGTTACTGTTTTGGGCGGTTTCTGGACTATTTTTCAGTGCAGTTTTGGGACAATTTTGGACAGTTTCAGGCTTATTTTCACGGCTGTTTTGGGGTGTTTTACGTGTGACTTTTGTGCGACAATGGAGGCTTGCTGGATGGGTGCTATGGCGTGAATAAGGGGGCAGTTTGAAGGGGCTACCGTTCTCGGTTATTCAAGGTCAGTGGCTAGTGGCGTTGAGTGATGAGGCAATGAATTGTGGCGTGAATGGGCAGATTTTGGCGTGACGTGAAGGCAGATTTTGGTGTGAGGCAAGTGGCTTGGCTGTGTTTGAAGGAGACATGTGTTTTGAGTTATCTTTTTGGTCGGTGAGGGTGCTAAGGGCGTCTGGTTTGTTGATGATTGTGTGGTGCGCTGATGAATGGAGGCTGGTTTTAGGGTTTTGTCACTGCTTGCGGCTAAGTGGATCAAGGACAAGTGTTGCTACGCGTAACAAAGGTATATGCAGGGCTTATGCGAGTCAAGGGGCTGCTGAATGGTGTGTTGAAGGCATGAGCGTGGAGTTTTGATTGAAGGGCAGATTCAGGGCTGGTGAGAGGGCTTTATGCGTGGCTGTTGAAGTGGATTTTTTACGTGAGTGGTTGTCGTTTGAAGGGTTTTTGGTGCGTCGGTCTGAGGCAGTCGTGAATGGCAGTTTGTGGTTATTTGTGGGGAGCTGTGGCTTGTGTGTTCTAGGGTTTATCCTTTTTTTGTGTTAGCCGTGTATATGAGCTAGATTATGGTTGCAATTTGTTGTTGTTTATATAGTTGCATGATTAGGGTTAGGGGTTTGCATGGATTTGGTGTCAAACAAGCAAAGGATTTGATTGATTAGGGGGACAAATTTTGGTGAATTAGGAAGGTTGAATATTTGATTGGTGTTAATTAGGCATTTAATTGGTTAGATTAGGAAGTCAATATTTTTAATTGGTTATGATTGATTTTAATTAGGCATAATATTTCTTTAATTTAGTATATAATATTTTAAGTTAGGAAGTTACAATATTTTAATTTGGTATAATTATATTTTATGTCTTATTTAATTTGGTAAATGGTTTAATTATTTTATTTAATTTAATTACATTATTTAATTAATATTTAATTTAATATTTGATTTAATTTGGAGGTATTTTAGGGTGATATGGGCGTGCGGGCCTAGATGGTGGACGTGGGTTTGGTGATGGTGGGTGTGGGCTTGGTGATGGTGGGTTAGGTGTTGTATTGGCTAAATGAGTGGGTTTGGGCCAAGATTAAAAGGTTTGCGGGTTTTTTGGGCCGATCATAATTTTTAAAACGGAGGTCCAACAAGCGAACCCGAAGCTAAACACATGAACTAAATCCAACAAAACGTCAATTCTTGACTTTTCCCTTCCGACGTCCGTTTCCAGCGGCTTCCGTGACTTAAAAGATATTGCCTCCAAATGAGACTCATCATCGGGTTTCACATGTAAAAATGCAATGCCTATAGTCGCCCCCACTTTGATGGGACTTGTGCAGTGTGCGACAGTGAAAATCCTATCAAAGTCTATGCAATGCATTTTTACTTACCTGGCTCGCCAGCTGCCACTTAACTTGCCATGTAGCTTCGAAATGAGTGGATGAGAGGTGGTTCATTCTCGAACCGCCGAGTGGGTCTTGTTCCCAAGTTGAATTGAGTTGTATTGTGTGTTTTTGTTCCCAATATGAGTTAAGTGGTGTTGTGGGTCTTGTTCCTAATTTGAGTTGAGTTGTGTTGTGGGTCTTGTTCCCGATTTGAGTTGAGATAAGGGTCTTCTTCCCTGAACTGTGGGTCTTGTTCCCGATTTGAGTTGAGATAAGGGTCTTTTTCCCTGAACTGTGGGTCTTGTTCCCGATTTGAGTTGAGGTAAGGGTCTTCTTCCCTGAACTGTGGGTCTTGTTCCCGATTTGAGTTGAGATAAGGGTCATTTTCCCTGAACTGTGGGTCTTGTTCCCGATTTGAGTTGAGATAAGGGTCTTCTTCCCTGAACTGTGGGTCTTGTTCCCGATTTGAGTTGAGACAAGGGTCTTCTTCCCTGAACTGTGGGTCTTGTTCCCGATTTGAGTTGAGATAAGGGTCTTTTTCCCTGAACTGTGGGTCTTGTTCTCGATTTGAGTTGAGATAAGGGTCTTTTTCCCTGAACTGTGGGTCTTGTTCCCGATTTGAGTTAAGATAAGGGTCTTTTTCCCTGAACTGTGGGTCTTGTTCCCGATTTGAGTTGAGACAAGGGTCTTCTTCCCTGAACTGTGGGTCTTGTTCCCGATTTGAGTTGAGATAAGGGTCTTTTTCCCTGAACTGTGGGTTTTTTTCCCAGAGTGCCATACCCGGAAAAATTGATTCTGATAATGATGTGGGCCTCGCCCCCAGAGTGCCGTACCCGGCAAAAATGATACTGATGTGTCTCCATACCCGGAGTGCCATACCCGGCAAAACTGATCTGATAAGGGTGTGGGCCTCGCCCCTAGATTGATGTGGGCCTCGCCTCAAACTGATACTGACATGGGCCTCGCCCCTGAGACTCATCCCCAAGACTGAAACTGATATAGGCCTCAACCCTGGGATTTATCCCCGAAACTACTACTTATATGTTGTTGATTCTAGTTGGCTTGCCGCTTTCTCTTTTCTTCTTTGAAACCTGTGAATACAGAACAAAACAAACACAAAAAAGAATGCAAAATAGGTTACGTGTATGCATGCATGTATGAGTGAATTTTCTATCCCGTTGGGTTAGGTCTTCTGCCAATTCCTCTGGTGACCATTCTTCCCTTCCTCAGGCAAAGTACAGCTTCAATCTGTCAACATTGATCGGCCTGGTGAACTCGTTCCCTTCCAAATCTGACAGTCTCACTGCCCATATTTCCCACTTTTTGAATGGCTATCTTATCTTTTCTGCTTTCTTCTTACGAAGATTCCCCGTGTTCTAAATATCGATGAGTATCATAGTACCGAGGTTTAATGCTTTTGTCAAATATACTCATGTTGCAGGAAGAGGCTTAGGCAAGTAAACGAAATGAACGTCTTTATTATCGTTGAGAAAAAAAAGTTCGAACAAGCAAGCAAAATCAATGTCTTTATTTAAAAATGCATGATCAAATAGACTATAAGGAACAGCTCCATCATCTGCAGCACTGCCTTCTTCCTTGGCCTATGGTTCTTCGCTGTCACCCATGTAAGAAGCTTGGTGGTTGAGGGTTTGGAGGACAAAGGTTTCGGGTAGGCCAGAGTTGATCATGTAGGTGGGTGGTGGAACAAAGTGGTAGTTTGGTAGAGGGTTTCTGTGTGTGTTGGGTTGTTCTTTCTCTGGGTCGGGTATTTTGTGAGCATCGATGAGGTTTTGGATTTCATGCCTAAGGCGGGGGCAGTTGTTAGTGTCATGGCCTTTTTGTTGGTGGAAGTGGCAATATTGGTTCAGGTCAAAGTAGTGTAGCACAGGGTTTAGGATTGGTCTAGGGTCTAAAGGCTTCAAGAGTCCTTGTCCTTTCAACTTCTCAAGCACCTTTGACATAGGTCTACCAAGATTGGAGAATCGCCTATTTCTGACGGTAGCGACCTCGGCCGTAGTGGGCTTGGTCTCAGAATGCCCCCCAAAAGTTCTTTTTTCTGGCCATAAAACTTTCTGTTTTCAGCCTTATCTTCTTCAATATCCATAACAGTCTCTCTCAAATGTCGGAAATCCACAATCATGGAGGTCATCCTCCTCAGCTTGCCATAAATTGAGGGCTTAGTACCCTTGATAATCATCTTAATATGGTCATTCTCTGAAGGCCGAGTCTGCATTTTCAAAAGTTAACCTCTCCAGCGGTCTACATACTCCTTGAAGCTCTCCTCTGGCTTTTGCTTAGTGTTCTCCAAATCTCGGAGTGACAAATCAATCTCCAAGTCTGTAACATACTGTTTTAGAAATGCATCTGCCAATTCCTTCCAATATTCTTTAACTTTTTTCTCAAGGCTGTGATACCACACTACGGGTGCCCCCTCGAGTGACATCCCGAACATTTTCTGGACCTGGCGCTTGGATAAACCCACTGAACTCATAACTGAAACATACTGACGGAGATGGACATTCGGATCCCCATTCCCGTTAAATTTGGCCATGTCGGGCATTCTGAACTGAGCAGGCAACTGTTCCTCAAAGGTCATCGCCTCATAGTCTAGTAAGTCTTCATCCTTACTCTTCATCTTACGGGTAACAAAATCTACCTGGTCACGGAGTTTCTGCAATTCTGCCTGAGACCCAACTATTCTCCCAGTGGCATAATCAGCCATATCATCATCAAAAGCGGGGATGTCATCCCCCAACCCATTCGGAGGCTCCTCACGTCTTACATTCTCAGAGTTTCCCCCAGCACGGGGCACAGCCATATTTGTCATGGAAGTAGTCAAGGCTTGCAATTGTTTAGTAACCTTGGCGAAACCATTCTCCAACTGATCTATCCGGGATACCTCATTATCGGATGTACTCATATCTGTTACCGGTCTTTTAGTGAGTCTTCTCTCTTCCCTAACCCAACGGGAATCTTTGATGTCGTTTATAAACATAGAGGGTGTTAACATGATGTATGTATGTATGAGGTGCATGTAACATATAGAACATACTAAATCAATTAAAATTTTCAAACAAATCGGCCCATTATCATTTTAGAAGCTTTTGGGCTAACTGTCATAGGAGTGAACCCGTCCCAGTTTAAATGGCCTAACGAGTTCACATCTCATGGCAAGGAGTCCAACTAAATCCAAATGGTAATGTTCCGAACACAAGCACAAAATGTCTCATCAATATTTAGAAGCCTTTGGCCCAATTGTCATAAGATATGTTCTTGTCCCAGTTTAAATGGCCCAACAAGCCCACATCCCATGACAAACGGTCCAAATGGATCCAAACGACGATGTTCCCAAACACAAGCATAAAAGAAAGGTAATGCAAACATAAAATAATAATTTCTATAAAGTGGCCCATCGACATTTCAGAAGCTTTTGGCCCAATTGTCATAGGATACGAACTCATCCCAGTTTAAATGGCCCAACAAGTTCGCATTTATAACAAGAAGTCGAACTGCATCCAAATGAGGATGGCCCACAAACACAAGGAAATAGTTGCTATAGGTCATACAACCTCGGTCTACGTGTGGGTTCGCAAGAGTGTGGACAAAGGCTCTCACCGGCGAAGGATGGCCCACAACTAGGTCTCCCCACTCAAGAGTTCGAGCGACCAAGTGAGCGCACCTTTTTTATACCTTAAGGTACGTGCCAACGAGTTATGGTGTGTGACTAACTGTCAAATGGGTTTCCCATTGTAGATTCCCCAGAGAGAGGGTGGAGTAAACTCTCTTAAATACCCAAGTCTCTTAGGCTCTTATCACCTTGGTGACAGGAATAAACAACGAGTCCTCCAAACTAGTCCGTCACAACGAGATACGGGTAATGATTATCTTGGTGCCTTCACAACTTTTCCTTATACCCAAACTCTTATTAGGGTTTTATAATCTCATTAAACCACTAAATTAAGATCAAATGGCTAAGATTAAATTAGCTTTTATCCCACAACAGATTCTTAATTAATTTTATTGTCTTTGTAGCACCTATATAAACCCAATGAATTCTTTACAAATTTTTGCACCAAACCTTTCATATATTGGGTTTATATAACTGAGCAACTCTAAAGTTTAAGAGTAAGCCACTGATTTTGAGGATCCTTAAGTCTAATTGACTAGAGGAACCTCGAGTTAAAAGTTTTGAGGTATTTGCCTAGGCTAACACCAATGGCAAAATACTCGTGCACTCAAGGCGTAGTCTTGCCGTTGAGTTTTGGCTTTGGTGTGTGCATCTTTGGAGGCCACACACTTGGGTGGCTCTTTGGAACGTGGAATAGCTTGCTGAGTTCGAGAAAAGCTTGTAGATTGGAGGGAGGACTGGAGGAGTCTTCGGGTCAAATAAGTCTTTTTCGTTCTTTATTTTTATTAGAGTTCTTATGATAGTTAGCATGTTTAGGTTTATGTTCTTTGCATATTTTTTGAGTTTTTATGCTTAGAATATATAGTAACATTCATAGGCTTGTAGAATAATCAAAACAAATGGGTCTTGGGCAAAGGGATAGCGGCATCATAATTTAATTTATTTAATTTTCGGTTGCGCACTCGCGGCCGCTTCCCAACAGTGGTATCAGAGCGCCATTTTTGTTTTGATTAGTTCTCTCTCATCTGAACTCAAAATTGGGTGTGTAAAAGCTCGTTGGAAATATAACACCCTGAACTTACTTTTAGGCACAATTTTGGCATGATTTGGTTAAGATTTGAATTGTGAAATTGCATTTAAAGTTCAGGCATCTGTAAAAAAAATGTGAATAGTAAATTTATTTGATTAAAATAAAATACAATATCATAATTAAATATTAATCAAAGTTATTTAATCCCTAAAATAATTCCAACATATTAAAACTCATATGCTTGATGATTATATGTATGATTTGAATTGACATGATTATTTTAGGGTGCAAGCATCTAGAGACTTTCTAAGGAAATAAAGAGTGTATTGCTTATCCCTTAGCTAAGTAATTATTCCGTGATGAACTTAGAGATTTATTACCTTTAAGGCTAATAAATATAAATCACTTGTTTATAAGAAAAGACATTATAAAAGATACAAGTGGGGTGGGACCAAGGCGTTAATAAAAATTTCCAAACTAAAGTTAATTTAATCAAAGGTATTACTAGAGTTAGATAATGATTTGGTGTCTTCCTTCACTCACTACCTTTTTATAGCCAAAAGGAAAAGCTGTGAAGACATCTAGATAATCATTTACTTAAAGCTTACCTTAAAGCATATTTAAAGTGTTGGACTAATTTGGAGGATCTATTGTTTATTCCGGTCACAAAGGCAATAAGAGCCTAAGAGGTAAGGGTATTTAAGAGAGTTCGCTCCACCGTCTCTCTGGGGAATTTTCAATGGAGGAATCCATTTGACAGTTATTCACTTAAACTTGCTAAAATCCTCAATAATAATTTAAGTCTAAAATTTGCCTCCCATTGTAAAGTATAGACCTAAATGGCTTAAACCGTATTGGCAGGACTAGGCTTTACCAGACTGACCAATACCAATTTGCCCTGAACCCGCAGAAGATGCTGACCAAAATACATTTGATGCTTGGAAGAAACACGTCGATGATGATGAGCAAGTAGTTTTCATAATGCTTGGCTCTATGTCGGACGAACTTCAGGAAGCTCACGAAGATATGGATGCTCAAACCATCATCTTTCACTTGAAGGAGTTGTATGCAACTTCCGTTCATACCGTGAGATTCCAAGTGTCATGTGCCTTATTCCAAACAAGGTATAAGGAAGGATCTATTAGTGGACATGTGCTTAAGACGATTGGCCACATTGAAAAATTGGCCAACCTCGGGTTCATCATGGATCATGAGATAGGTCATGATCTAATTCTTCAGTCCTTACCAAAAGACTTCTCTAAATTTATTATGCAGTTTCATCTGTCTGATAAAGAAGCTATTTTAGCATAATTGCATAATCTGATAAAGCAAACAGAGAATGACTTGAAACCGGAGCTTAAAACCTCTGTCATGCTTACGGGTACGGACCTGAAGCCACGAGGCCCAAAGAAAAATAAGGGCAAGGCCAAGGCTCCAGATCACCTAAAGCCCAATGGTATGGTGGAGAAGAAAAAGGGAAAAAGGAAATGTTTCTTTTGTGTAATGAAGGGTCATTGGAAGAAAGATGATGAGCGGAAAATATATCAATATTTACCGCCCCTTTTACTTAATATTTTGTTTAGTTTCTCGGGTTTAATGAACGTTTTGATATATTTTAGTTTATTTTGCAGATAAAATAATATCGGGTCTTAATGAAATCATTTAGGATGAAATATGGGTCAAATAAAGGCAATTATTGGACTTGATATTTTAATTTTGGAGATTGGAAACTTGAAAGGGCGTTTTGACGAAGTGCAGTTTTGGAAATTCCAGTTTTGTGCATCTGTCGTATTTTGGGCATAACTTTTTACTCAGATATCGAATTGAGCTGATTCAAGTGCCAGATTAAAGAAGACTCAAAGTTCTACAACTTTGGAAGAGAAAATATTTTCGAATTCTGATGATTTCATGACCGAAATTGATGAACCATCCAGAAGTGTGTGGAGTATAATTATTAAAAGTCATTATCAATCATTTTCAAAGCAAAATATTAATTAATTAATAATTAATAAAAATTATCAAATCAATACCAAACAAGATAAGCAAATAGTGGAGCAATTATGGATTTGGTGGAGTAATTAGTGGAGAAATTAATAATGGATTTGGTGGAGAATTTGATGGTGGCAAAATTTTGCCTATAAATACCAAGCCATTTCATTTGTAAAATTCATACTTTCTTCTTTGAAATTCTTAATGAATAAATAAGAAGATTGTATCTAGTTTGTTTATTTTTAGTTTTCAGTAATTAATTTTCAGTTTCGCACTTTCTTTTCTTTACTTTTCAGTTTTTACTTTCCGCAATTTACTTTTACGCACAATACTTTTCTTTCTTTAATTTTTCAGTTTTTACTTTCAGTAATGAGGAGGTAACTTCCCCAGCTAGGTGAAAGGTAATTCTTTTACTATTGCTATTTAGATTAATCTCCCTTAAATATAATATATTCACTATTTAAAATATTGACTTAAAAAGGATACCGCTATATTGGTCGGTTGGTAATTCATTTTAATCTGGTTTTAACCTGACTAATCAAGGATACCGCCAGATGTTGGTCGGTTGGTAATTAAACTTTCTTACCGCCTATATGGCAGGTTCATGGACAAATCTTTTTACCGCCTTAATGGCCGGTTGGACTTAATTTGACTTAATCAGGTTACCGCCTATATGGCTGGTTGGTAATTTATCACAAGTTTATATATTATATTATGGGAGATATCTAAATTAGTAGTAGTAAAAGTAATTCCTTTTACCTTAGCATTTTATTTTATTGTAATTTACTTTTCAGTATTTACTTTACCGCATTTTTACTTTATGTCTTTTATTTTCAAGTTTTTACTAGCCCTAGTTATGTGTTGTAACTAAATTAGTTATCTGGGGTTGTGATGAAATCCAATATCACCGTTTTATAAGGGTTAGATTATAGTTTGGGTAATATAAAGATTTATTTATTGAGTCTTAATCTTAATGCTTTTTCATTAATTTGGCCATTAATAAAATTGATCTGGTAAATCTAAAATGAACTAGACATAGGGATTTTAGGTTTCAGCCTGATACTCAATAGCCCACGATCTTCCTTGAGGATAGATAACCCTTTAATAGATTTCCTTACAGGATAGGAATATACCTGTTGGTGCGGGGGTAGCCATAATTGGAACTTAAACTTAATGAATCCAGATAATTTGGTTGACATAGACATATGGTTCAATTGGGTTAAACTGGGTATTTGTGTCTGACCATCGACAGAGGCTCACACATAATTTAGTGTTCCAGGTTAATAAATCAATATATTACCCAACTTTAAGATAACCACTTCATCTTTAAAATGATATTGGAAGAAATCACAACCCTAGATAGTTTTTAATATTGAATTTTCTTAAAACCTATTTCGACTATTTTATTTACTTGCTTTTAAATTTAGAATCGTCACCATTTCAAATCAATCAATCAACTTGTTAGATATTAGTAATCATTTGACCTCATAAAATTAATAGTTTAGATATTAAGTCCTCGTGGGATCGATATTTTTATACTACTTGAACGATACGTGCGCTGCGTTATACGTGTGTTTTTACGCCGGTCAAGTTTTTGGCGCCGTTGCCGGGACGGGACTTATTTATCTTTTACTATTAATTTATGGGTTAGATACGTTACTTGTATCTAATTTCTTTTTACTTATTGTTTTTGTTTTCTTGTGTTTCAGGTTCTCAGAAACTTCATGAGACGAACCAGAAGCTTTGAACTCCGGACCGCTTGACCCAGAAATTGAAAGAACCATCAGACAGTGAGAAGGGAAAGACGATAAGGCCAAGAAGCTTTAGTCAACATGGAACCTGAACCTTTGAACGTTGCACCACCAATTCCCATTCGAGACAGAACCATTCCGTTGGTTGACAGACTCATTTCTGTATTGTACTTCCTCTCTTACCAGCAAATGCGTGTGACATCAAAACATGCATTCAGATGATTCAGCAGTCAGTTCAGTTCGGGGGGAATGCAACTGAAGATCCTAATTCCCACATCAGCAACTTCCTGGAAGTTTGCGGCACTTTTAACTACAACAGAGCATCATAAGAAGCAATGAGACTGTGAGTTTTTCCATATTCCCTGAAGGACAGAGCTAAAGCTTGGCTACATTCACTACCAGCAGGTTCTATCACAACTTGGAACACTTTAGCCACCAAATTTCTTGCAAAGTACTTTCCACCAGCCAGAACAGGAAAATTGAGGAATGCCATCACATCCTTTGTACAACAAGATTCAGAATCCCTCTGCGAAGCTTGGGAAAGGTACAAAGATTTACTCCGGAAATGTCCTCACCATGAGATTCCAAAGTGGCTACAAGTTCAGACCTTCTACAATGGACTTTCTGGAATAATGAGGACCACAATCGATGCTGCTGCTGGAGGAGCCTTGATGGCAAAAGGAGAAGATCAAGCCTGGGACCTAATCGAAGAAATGGCCAACAACAATTCCTTGTGGCCAAGAAAGAGAGCATGATCCAAAGAATTGCAGGAATTTATGAAGTTGGAGCAAACACAGCAGTGAATACCAGGCTGGATCAGATATGCAAATGTCTAGAACACTTAGCACACAGTTGTGAACATCACTGGATCCACAAGTTCACCATATGGAGGAGCACCAAAACCAAACCAACATGAAGAGACGGTGAATTATGTCAACAATTTCAACAGACAATGGAACAATTCATATTCCAACACCTACAACCCAGGTGGAGGAATCATCCTAATTTATCATGGAGCAACAATTCAGGCCAACAGCAGAACTATCCACCTGAATTCCAGCAACAGAACAAAGGCCAGGAGTGATGAGCGGAAAATATATCAATATTTACCGCCCCTTTACTTAATATTTTGTTTAGTTTCTCGGGTTTGATGAACGTTTTGATATGTTTTATTTTATTTTGCAGATAAAATAATATTGGGACTTAATGAAATCATT
>SKCR01053771.1:0-30017 GCA_019454045.1 Zanthoxylum bungeanum | reverse complement strand
TTCTCAGTTGGGCTGATTTAGCTGGTGGAAAGAACCTCGTAAGAAATTTAGTAGCCATGTCCTCCCATGTCGGGATGCTTCCCATCGGTATTGATTATAGCCAACCTCTTGCATTGTCCCTTAAAGAGAATGGGAATAAGCTTAGCTTGATGGCCTCTTTAGTCATGCCATTCATTTTTATGGTATCCGCCATCTTCAAGAACATCCTTAAATACATGTTCGGATCCTCTACGGCTGAACCCCCAAACTTTTCTTTTGTACCATGTTGATCAATGCAGGTTTCAACTCAAATTTATTGGCATTGATTGGCAGGTGTGCAATCCTAGAATAGTTATCATCTACGACCGGCTTGAAATGATCTCTGATTGCCACCTGGCGTGGGTTGTTCTCTCTGTTTTCAACTGCCATTGCTTCTTTTTCAAGTTCCCTCTCTTTCCTTAGTCTCATCGTTGTTCTTTCTATTTCAGGATCAAACATGAGCGAGTTAAGACTTGTGGTTCTTCGCATCCACGAAAGCACAAAAGACAGAAAAAGTAATAAAACAAAATTAAAACAAACAAAATAATAAAAATAAACGAAAATAAAAAATAAAAATCTAAATTAAAGCTAAAGTTACTTGGTAATAGTATTAATGTGAATTAGACTAAGAATCACCGGCAACAGCGCCAAAAACTTGTTGTGATATTTTATATCGTACCGCAAGTGTACAGTGTCAAGTTTTAGTAAAGATGAGTGAAGAGTGTCGAACCCACATGGATTATGTTCAACTCACACTAAGTACTATAATTAATAAACCTAACTTTATTTAGAAAATAATTAATTAAGAATAAACTAAATAAATAAGATATGAAAATATTTAAGTAGGAGCAACCAATACGAGAGAGATTCTAGAGTCTGATTTCACCTAGCTATCCCTATATGTATTTGTCATGCCATTCAATTCTTATTTAGTTGCATTGTTTATAAGTCAAGAATCCTAAAGTATTCAACTCCCTCTCCCAAGCAATAGTGAAAAGATTATTAATCACCGACTTCGATACCCCTATAAAAATCTAGTAATTAACAACTAATTACGTCTTGCGATTTTTGTTAACAACTTCGAAGGAATTATAGATTCTCCCGAACTCTACAAATCTCCTAAGTTATATTCTCTTGATTCTATTCAAAATCCCTCTCTCCCGAGCGATAGATTATAAAAATTCATCATCTCAATTTGTGGCCAACAAACAAGAAGCATTAAACGCAAAAGAATATAAATAAACTGAATATTAACTTCATAAAAATCAAACTGCAATCAATATATAGGTTCAAGCTTTGGCTACATCATCCTCTAGAATTATGGAGTTAGTTCATGACTAAAGATATAAACAATGAAAATAATGTCATGAACATAATGGAAATCATTAGAGTTTATAGATAGAAACTAGAAGATTAAACCTGAATAAAATCCCTTCACCTTCAGACGTCACCGCCTTCGTCTCCTATTGTCGCTCTTCAATCTTCCTTCTTGGATCTCTCTAAAATATGTGTTTTAAGTTTTTGTGTTGTGTATTAGCCTAATTTTTTAAGGATTTGGACGAACTTATGTATTTTAGAAAAGTCTTGGGTCCTTGTACATGTAAAACCCTAAAAATTAATGATTATGGGCTTCAGTCGCAGAGCATCGGGAAATATGTATGTGGCATCCTGAAGAGGCGCCGCGGTTCCACAAAGTGGCACCGCGACACCAGTCACTTTTCCGACGTGTTTCTGCACTTTCCGCTTTTCCCGTGTGCTTCCGATGCGTCTGTATGGTCCCAAAACACGTACAATTGCTCCAAGATCCATGTTCTAATGCTTCCTACAAGTAAAACATAAAACAAACTATAAATGCATTAAATGATATGGAATCTAACAAATTAGTAAGCTAAGAATGCCGAAATAAGTAGGTATAAACCGCATTTATCAAAATTGGAGGCTATCATAGTACCTCATAACTGTCTTCTATCAATGCGTGCTATGATTACCCTGGGGCACCAAAATCCACGCCGACCATTCCGTCGAGCGTGCTATGGATACCCGAGGTGCCAAACGCCATCCATGTCTTCGGTCTTCGAAGATGCAAAATATCAGGTATTGACATTCCAGCTGGCGGTGTTTGATGATAACATTAGGACTGGTGTTCTACAGGGCTATGCGATTTTCGCACATCATTTGACATATTTTTTTCGATGTCGAGAAGGTGGAAGTCATCAAGTACTGGCGTTCTTGCCCTTGACACTTGTTGATGGTATGCCATAAGGGTACTTGTGTTCCACATATCTCGTTGCACCTCTTGTTTATGTCGATCATGATTATTTCCAAGAAATATCAAACAAGTCGTTCTGTTAAATAAATAACAGGCATGTAAAAGTTCGAACAATTTATTATAAATAGCGAAAAAAATTTACTTGTATTTTAAGGATCTACTATTTATCTTACAACTATTTTTGGGTCATTTCAAGAGAGGTTCTATCAGTACTCCCGCTATACCTCCATGTTCCATGGTTCCTGATCCGGGTGCCATCCATTAGCTTCAGGTGATAGGCACCTGATCTGATGACCTTTGTTACTGACGCTGCCTCGCCCTTATGGCATCATGGTCGATACATTCCTAAAGGTATCTATTCCCGAGCAAGTCTCAACATGCTCCTGCAAATCTCTGCAGCTCTTAGTAGCATGTCCCATTGTATTGTGATGGGAGTAATATTCCATGTTGTCTATTTTCTTTACCGAAAACCTTTTTCGGGTTAGACTCTGTCAATAGTCTTTTGTCTTGTATTTCTTGAGCTATATGAGATAATGGCTTGTTGAGGGCCGTGTAAGCCGTGGGCCTTGCAACATGCGCAACTTGGATTGAGGGCCTCCTTTCAGACATTACGTTTCCTTGATTTATGGTTCTGAATTCTTACCGCCTCATCTCAATACACTATCACCATCCTGAAGGATTTCTTGCCTCAGCTCTTTCTTTTCCCGAGCTCTTCGAGTTATCTTCTCCTCATTCTCTAACAACACAAACCTCATGGCATGTTTCAAAGCTGTTACATAGTCTGGAGCTTCTTGAATCATGAGATGGGACCATAATCTCCCAACCCTTAAGGCCTCTTTAAAGATCTCCAATGATTTTGGGGACTTATACACCCTTACTTTTAATACCAAGCTGTGGTATTTATTTAAATAATTCTTCAACGGCTCATCATCTAGCTGCTCATCATCCTCAACAATCCTACCATCTTTCTTGGTGTGCATGCACATTTGAAATGACTCACAAAATATTTCCTTAGCTAGGAGAAGCTGTTGATATTCCCTGGTGTTAAGCTCCTGAACCATAAGCTGGCTGGTTCTCATAGGGTTACCGAGAATACCTTATAGACCGCTTACTCGATTATTCCTTGAATATCCATGAGTAAAAATTTTTTTTCTACATGAGACTTAAGGTTTGTGTTACCATTGTGGATGTCCATCGCAAGCATGGAGAACCTCATCAGAAATTTCACTTCCAACACCTCCTTGGTGAAAGGGGACACCGTCTCCATGTGTTGGTCATCCCGAGCACCTCATCGCGTGCTCATCTCCCACTTCTTTATCTCATTTTTGAACCAGTCCCTCAAGTGGCTCTCAATGTTTTCATGCCCTCGGCTAAAGGCTTTATCGTACTCACTCATCTGTACCTGATATCTCTTGCTTGGAAGATTTCCAGCTTATTGCTCCGTTATTTAAGCAAAATATGTACCCGGATTGCGACTTGCAGTCGTCTTTATCGGTTTGGAAACTTGCATCGGTATACCCAGTTACCTTAAGTTCTTCATCTCCATAGATTAATAAAGCATCCTTAGTTCGTCTAAGATACTTTAGGATATTCTTAACCGCCATCTAGTGACTATCACCTGGATCGGCCTGATAGTGACTACACATGCTCAAAACATAGGGGGCATCAGGTCACGTATATATCATGGCATACATGATCGATCCGACTGCCGAGGCGAACAGTATCCGACTCATGCTGTCTCTCTCATCTTAAGTTTTACGACACATGTCCTTAGATAGAGTGACGCCATGTGACACTGGCAACAGTCTCCTCTTGGACCGATGCATGTTGAATCTCTTCAACACTTTGTCAATGTACGTGCTCTGGGAGAGTCCAAGCAGCTTTCTAGATCTATCCTGGTAGATCTTTATTCCTAGAATAAAAGCTGCTTCTCCCAGATCCTTCATGGAGAATTTGAATGAAAGCCAAGCTTTCACCGGTGTTAACATGGGAATGTCACTGCCGATTAGCAATACATAGTCAACGTAAAGGACAATGAATGTCAGTGCGCTCCCACTAACCTTATTATATACACAAGGATCATCCTCGTTTTGAACGATATCATATTCTTTTATGATCTCATCAAACGTTGGTTCCCAGAATGCGATGCTTGCTTCAATCCATAAATGGATCGATTTAACTTACAAACTTTGTTTGCAAGTCTTGGTACGAAAAAACCGTCAGGCTGTTGTATATAAACATCCTCCAAAAGATTTCCGTTAAGGAAAGCAGTTTTGACGTCCATCTGCCAAATCTCATAATCGAAATATGCAGCAATAGCAAGCATTATCCTAATGTATTTAATCATGGCAACGGGTGGAAAATTTTCGTCGTAATCGACACCATGTCGTTGACGATACCCTTTCACTATAAGCCTAGCTTTGTACGTCTGTACGTTGCCATCCATGTCAGTCTTCCTCTTGAAGACCCATTTGCATCCAATAGGCTTTACGCCTTCTAGTGCATCAACCAGTGTCCAAACTTGGTTGGTGTACATGGAATCCATTTGGAATTCATGGCATCTTGCCATAAACCGGAGTCGATACCCTGTATCGCTTCCTCATACGTAGCCGGCTCGTCTTCCTCAATAAGATTAATATCTACATGAGGTGAGATTAGAAACCCATACCTCTCAGGTTATTTTCTTTCTGACTCTGACCTCGGTTGTGTATTCGAAGATTGTGGTACAGTCTCATCCCTGATGGACTGTTCATGTTCCGTTAAGGATTCTGTGCCAGGAACAGCATCACTCCGATTTTCATCGAGTTCTACTTTCCTCCCACGTATCACTGTATTTAGGAATTCCTTCTCAAGGAAAACCGCATGTAGAGCAACAAATACTTTGTTCTCTTGTGGGTGATAGAAGTAATATCCTTTGGTTTCCCTAGGATATCTTACAAATAGGCATTTATCCGATTTGGGTTCTAGTTTGGTACCTCCCAACGTTTGACGTAAGCCTAGCAACCCCAAATCTTCAGGAATGAGAAACCCGTTTCTTTCCTGTCCATATTTCATACGGAGTCTGTTGAACAGACTTTGACGGAACCTTATTCAAAATAAGTATTGCACTGTTCAATGCATATCCCCAGAAGGAAATATGTAGCTCTATGCGACTCATCATAGACCTTACCATGTCTAACAAAGTTCGATTTCTCCGTTCGGACACACCGTTTAATTACGGTGTTCCTGGAGGAGTCCACTGTGAAAGAATACCATATTCTTTCAAGTAATCAAGAAACTCATTGCTTAAGTATTCGCCACCAGGGTCCGACCGTAATGTCTTAATACTTTTGCCGGTCTGTTTTTCTAATTCGTGTCGAAACTCTTTGAATTTCTCAAAAGTTTCCGACTTGTGTCTTATAAGATACACATAACCAAAACGCGATGCATCATCCGTAAAGGTTACGAAGTATTCATATCCACCTCTAGCCTGGCTAGACATGGGCCCACAAATGTCACTATGAACAAGGGCTAACAATTCGGTGGCACGTGCACCTTTACCGCTAAAAGGTGATTTAGGCATCTTGCCTAATAACAAGATTCGCAGACGTCATATGAATTGGATCAAATCCGTCCAAGTACCCACTCTTCAAAAGTGTGGATATGCGTGTCTTGTTTATGTGTCCCAGACGACAATGCCACATATAAGTTTCATCTTTGTTACTTTTTTACTTAAGCCTTTTGTTTGTTACATTATATGTTTGAGATTGATTTATATTCAAAATATAAAAACCATTATTTGCATCAACTGTGCAAATTTCTATATCATTTTTATACATAAAACACCCAGTGTTTCTAAATACAAAAGTATACCCGCATTGGGTTAACATAGATACATAAATTATATTCCTAGTCAAACTAGGTACAAAGAAACAGTTTATAAGTTTAGTACATGCCCGATGGCAGTTCCAAAACATAAGTGCCCACGGCCAAAACGGCAACTCGAGTCTCATTTCCACACGGAGGTCAATCTCTCATGAGGCCAGTCTCCTGCTAATCCGCAGATCCTGCACATCAGTACAATATGAGTTCCACAACCAGAATCAAAAATCCAATTTTTAAAACTAGAAGTAGACATGTTTATTTCTATAAGAAACATGCCTGAAGCCGGAGCCTTGCCTGCTTTAATTTCCTTCATGTGTGCCTTGTACTCGCGGCAGTCACGCTTCCAGTGACCCCGTTTCCCGCACTGCAAGCATAATCTTGGGATTTGTCATTGGGTTTCCCAGAACCCTTTGACGATTTGGCCTTGCCTTTCTTCTTATGCTTTTTCTTTTTAACACCTCCAGTCGCCTTGGGCCAAGCCCTTGGAGTCTGAGATGTTGAAGCATAGTGCCCCTCGCGCTTTTTGCCCTTAAGGAGCTCTTTTTCTGCTTCACGCAGAGTGGACATCAACTCTCCAAGACTTTGGTCTTGGTTCAACATATTATAGTTCATGATGAACCCACTCCAAGTGTCGGGGAGAGACTGTAGGATCAAATCCACTGAAGTCTCAACCTCGAAGACTATGCACATCTGTCCGAGCTGCTCAATGTCAGCAATCATCTGAGAGACATGATGCTCAACAGACTTACCCTCTGATATTCGAGCGCGAAAGAGCTTCTTCTGCAACTCGTATATTTGCGATCTAAAATTAGATCGGTGGAGATCGTGCAATTTCGCCATCATCTCATAGGGATCCAACCCCTTGTTTTGACGTCGGAATTACGGAGTCATAGCGGCAAGCATTACCGATTGAGCAGTCGTATTGTCATCGCTATGAGTCTTCCAAAGCTCTAGCTCTAGCAACTGATCAGATCGGGGCTTAGGCCCAAGAGGTCGCTATATAGTGTAGAGTAACTTCTCGGATCCCAGAACTATCCTGAGATTCATATCCCAGTCCTGAAAGTTTGTGCCATTAAAGACGTTGTCACCCATGACAATATCCCTAATGCTCAATTTTCCAGTCATCTTAACCGCAATAGTTCAACTATTCGATTAACGATGTATGGGTACAGTCTAACTGTTACAAGAAAAATAATATATTAGTCCAACTAATAAAATAATTGACACAAATATTTTGAAAGCGAGTAAAGCAAGTATTTGAATGAAATTGCAAATTCAATACTAGCCTCCCACTATTTTTCAGCGAGCCTCTAACCCTCTGTTGAGTACTCGGGAAACCTAGTTTCCTAGTGGGCTAGGATCCCGTTAAATAGCACACAACCTTGACTTTGGCCAACAAGCTGTATGATATTTAACTAGGTAGATCTCTAAGATCAATTAGATCTCATCCAATTCCTAGATCCGGTAGGTGGACCTCCAAGTCTGAAACATATATACAATATATATGCCAATATATCCAATATATTTTCCAAACCTATTTCCTCTGAATCAACTGAGCCTTGGCTTTGGCACAACAAGCTTAATGATTCCAGTTAAGCGGAACCCATTGACTTTGGAAAGCTTCGTAATCGATGTCGATGAACAAGAAGCGATCTTGACTTTGGCCAACAAATCACAACTTGGACAAGACACCGATATGGAACAAAGCCTTCATTATTCAAACACATCCGCGATGGACAAAGGTCTTGACTTTGGCCAACAAACCAGTGCCAATCTTGGATCTTGAGTGAGTAAGAATCACAATGGAAGGAAAACACTTAATATTTTGTTGAGGGTTTTTCGCGTAAATTGGCAACCAATTTATTATCTTTTTTTGGTCTCATCATACACCCTTAAGCATGCATTCTAAAAGCATAATAAGGCGCATAAAAAAATTAATAACGATATGCGGATGGATATTTCACAGATTGTTCCTAGAACAAATCACTCACTTTCCTCTCCCTGGCTAGCACTTTTCTTACTTCTAACCAATTACATAATACATTAAAGAAACCTCATTAACATTGAGTGGAATTAGGTGAGAAGAGAATTACAAAGAATCAATAGAGATAAGCCTGGACACACAGGTCTAATTTAATATATTCTAAATTTACAACAATTTCCAAAATTTCCCTTTCCCTTCTAATATCCATCCGATAGACGTTATTCATTCAACACATCCATGTATTCACACAAGCATGTTATTCAATCAATCTAATCTAATAATTAATCTTGAATAAAGTGATCATCCAAAGTTCAAACAACGATTTGATTTTGCGCGGGTCCAACTCGTTTGAGAATAAGTACTCAAAGTATGAATTCTTGAATTATATTGAACTATAATTTAAATCTAATTTAATTCGTATTCAATACTAATTGTATATTTAATTCCAAATTAAATAACTACACTTTTTAATGTGCCTTAAAGACTTAGATTCCAAATCTAATCTTAATGGGTATCAAAGCCCAATTAACATCCAAAGTCGTTTAATTAAAGTCCGATGGGCTTTCAATTAATTTCTTAAGGCATGGACTTTGGTCAATATGGGTCAAACCCAAATACCAAAGCCCAATTAAGGAATCACCCTTTTTTGCCAAGAAACCAATTTAGGCCCATAAGGCCCAATTAAACTTAAACGGTCCATTTATCACATTTGGACTTAATGGAATGATTTAGGCCCAATTTGGATCCAATCCAATTGACTTAAATCAACTTGGCCCAACCAAGCCCATTAGGCCCAAATAAAACATTTAAAGCCCAATTCTAAATTAAGCCCAACTAATTAAATTTTAATTTTCCAAATTTCAAAATTCAATTAATTAAAGTGTATTACATCAATTAATTATCTAAATTAATATTTCTAAAATACTATTTAATCAATTATCATGTATTAATTTGTTCAACACATGTCCAATATTTTGAAACAAAAATCAACTAATTTCATGCTCATCTTGGTCATGGCATTCATAGGGTTTTTTGTTCGATTTCGTTTTCAATCCGATTGAATTTCAAATCAACATTTCCCAAGTGTTCAAACTCATCTAATGATCAAAAGAACAAAAAATACCATGACATTTAGGGCAACCATACATTCGGCCAAGCCTCAATTTTGGGCAAAAATTGATCCAATTAGTTTTTCATGAAATTGATCATATATAACTCCAAGTTATCCATATACAAGCATGCTCAAACAAACAATTTGGTTAAATCATGCTCAAAACCAATTTACCCAAATTTTACCCAAATATTTTTCATGCTCAAATTAGGCTCAATGATACCGTTGTTGGTTTCTACTATAGTCCCAAGATCATTCAAGCATAGAAAAATAATGTGAATACAATAAAGAAGTATGGCGGAATCATACTTACAATGAGCGTATTATAGAAGTGTTGAGTTCAAAAATTTCCTCCAAGAATTTGGCCAAGCTCTAAGTTTGATGAAGATGAAGAAGCTCCAAGCTTTGAGAGGATTCCAAGCTCTTGAGATGGTTTCCCTATCACCTTTTATGATTCTTGTGAGTGCTAGCTCTTGGTAAATTTTGCAACAAAATTCACCTTCTTCCTCCTTGTGTATTCGGCAAAGAGAAGAAAATTGGGAGAGTTCAATTTTGTGTGATTTGCGTGAATGAGAGAGAGAGAATGTGTGTTAGGGGTGTTCATAGGGTCGGGTCAACCCGCAACCCGACCCGACCCGACCCGCGCGGGTTCAACAAAAAAATTGCAAAATTTCGACCTGACCCGATCCGACCCGAAATTTCGGATCGGGTCACGGGTTTAGGTCAAAAAATTCGGGTCTGACCCGACTCGACATAATTGTAATATATATTTGTAATGATACAATTTTAACTAGAATTAATTGTAGATGGAATGGCAAAGTAATTGCTTGCTCATTAATGAGCCCCGAGTTCGAATCTCATTATGCCCAAATTTGAAATTTTTGTTTAATTTTTTTTAAAATAAAAAATGTTGTTGATGGGATTCGAACCTAAGATTAAGGGGATTTAAACCAATGCGTTTGCCAGTGTAGCTACACGCGTTTGTTGTAAAATTTGTATCAATAAAATATATATATTATATTTACAATATACTTTGTTGACCCGACCCGACCCGAGGTTTTTTGACCCGACCCGTTGCAACCCGACCCGCGCGGGTCAGCTTCTTAAATTTGGGTTTCGGGTCAAATGACCCGACCGACCGGGTCCAAAAAAAATAAAAAAACCCGACCCGTGAAACCCCTAATGTGTGTGTTGACTTATCATTTTGATTTCAAAAATCAAATAAATTATTTACCAAAATTTTGGTAAAAGTCTTACACAAGTCATCATCAATACAAAATGTGTAAGGCAAGTCATCATCATTGTCACCAAAACCCATCACTCAAAGTGACAAGTGATGTCACTTGTGGGCCCAATTGATTCGAAATCCGAGTGGGCCCGCAAACACTTCCGAGCTCGGGTTCGCTAACTCCGAATTAACGAACTTTCCGTTGCGACGTAATTAAATCAAATTTAATTAAATAATAATGCCAAGCAAAATTACTATTCACGTCGCTAGCGAATTAATTCTAAATTAATTCGTTTGCCCGAATTAAAATCTAATTTTAATTCCGCGTCGAAATCTAATTTCGTTTAATATATCGAATATATTATTTTATCGATTAATTCCAAATTAATCGTTCTCTCTCTTCAAATAGTATTTTATCCTAGATAAAATATCTCTGTAATTAATCCCAGATTAATTATGCTCAAATCATACGTCATCGGTGAATCTTTGGGAAGTGACCCAAGAGATCCCTGGATATGTTGGTAGTAAATCCGGTCGTCGGACTATCTGAACACGTACGTACCTCGTACTACGTTTTTACCGATTTACGAGACATGATTGGCTTCTAGCAAAGCACCGTGCCTACCCAATTCTCCGGAAATTTCTTAATGGAATATATAATCTATATCAAACGTAGTATACGTAGTATTCCGTATAGCAATCCAGTATCGGATGTCACATGCAAGGCTTGGGGCTGGAATAGTGTCTGCCCCGTACAAAGCATATATCGGATTACAAGTAACTAGTCTCTTTAAATCGGATAATCATGACCTTGTCATATTATCCCATTTAGAGTAACAGTTCTGTATCCCTGCGTGATCATCATCTCCATATGACTAAAGTGATACTTCCATCTTGACATCACACCCAATACACTACTTCACTTCAGAATTCTTTGAACTTTTCAAAGGTTTCCGATTTATGTTTCATCAGATAAACATAACCGTATTGTGACACATCATCAGTAAAAGTAACAAAGTATGAAAAACAACTATGAGCAGTTTGACTCATAGGACCAAATACATTAGAATGTATGAGTTCCAATAAGTCAGTGGCTCGGTGTCCCAAACCCGAAAATGGGGCTTTGGTCATTTTACCCCGAATACAAGATTAACAGGTTGGATAAGGTTCAATGGTGAGATCCTGAATAAAACCATTTCTAACCAACTGGGCTAGGTGTTTCACGCATATATGACCTAACCTCATATGCCAAAATTTAGTATTATTTATTTCTGATAGTTTACATTTATTAATTCTAGTATTCAAGATATCTCGAGAATTGTGAAAAATATAATGACCATGCTCATTTGGACAAACAAGGATCTGGATATTATTTCTATCACATAAATACAAGGAACAGTTCTTAATATTTACATGATATCCCTTTGTATCTAATACAAAAAGTGATATAATATTTGCTACATATCCCAGTACAACATAACAATCATGCAGTAAAAGTCTCCCACTGGATAAAAGAATCTCGCATAAGCCCACTGCAATTGCATCCAGAGAGTCACCACTCCCGAACTGCAACTGTATCTCTTCAGATTTCAACCGTTTACTTTCCGTCAGCACCTACAATGAATTACAAATGTGAAGAGGACAAGCAGAATCTAAAATCCAACTAGATGTGACAACTTCACAAGCTAAGGTGATATCAATAACAGGAAAAATAAAAGTATTTGATGTCGATGCTCTTTCCTTCTTGATCTGGGCAAGGTAGTCAGGACAGTTCCTCTTTCACTTTTTGATCTTACTGCAATGATGGCATTAGTCTTCGGAAGCTCTCTTGGGCTTCGCTATCTTAGCCTGCAGAGGAACATTAAAATCCTTCTTCTTTTTTCCTTTCGTCTTCTTACCCTTCGACTTGGAGTGGGAATAAGCGGAAAGTGAAGTGGGTTTCGGAAGGCAAGTCAGAACTCTTTTCCTCAAATCCTCCTCCGCCGTAAGAAGCATCATATGTAACTCATGGTAAGAAAAGGGTATCCCATTCATGTTGAAGTACATCACAAATTGGCGATATGACGCCAGGAGCGAACCAAGAATGACACTCCATTCCAGAGTATCATTGAGAGGGAAATCAATGCGTCTTAGTTGCTCGATCAGATCGATTAAATGAAACACATGTGTGCTCACAGCCTATCCATCGTTAAGTTTTGAATGGAACAGGTTCATTGCTACTATGTGAACCAAAACCCGTTCTTGATTCATGAACGATTCACGGAGTTGTGTCATCATGCTATATGCATCAGACATCTCAAAATATTGCCTCTTGAGTTCCGAAGCCAGTGAACTGAGAATGTATGATTTAACTCTTAAATCATTATCTTTCCATCTGTGGAAAGTCTCAAGTTCCTCTGGTGCCGCATCCTCAGATACAACAAGAGGCAAATGACCCTCTAATATATATCCAATCTTCTCATATCCGAGGAAAATCCTAAAATCCATATCCCAATATGCAAAGTTCTCAGCGCCTTTGAGCTTATTCGTATCAAGCATACGAGCAAATGGGTTGTTTGAAGAAGCCGATATTGCAAATCTATCACATAGATAGCGAAAAACGGTTAGCAGACAAAACAGTTTCATATAATATCAAAACATTAAATAGATCATGAATTTTTAATCTAAAATTTTCTCTCCCACTATTTCATGCAAACCTATAATCCCCAAACATAATACATAACATGCAATAATCAAATTCAATACAGTAGTGAAAATTGGACCCCATGAATATATTTCAGCTCACAGCTTTAGCACGTTCTCGCTTACGTATATTCATTAGGTAGACAACTAATTGACAATCACTCACCAGTACTCCTGGGTTCCGGTCCTAATCGTTTCTTGTTGTGACAACTTTGGCACGTTCACAAGGAGGCGTATCAAGATTAAACTTGTCAATGATAATTCAAGATACTCGCGTAATTCTGACAGCTTTGGCACATTCATGATTCCATTTTCGCTTGAATTTACCTAATATCATATATTTATTCGGTACAGATAAATTCCTACCGGCTATATCCTCACATCTTTGGCACATTCTCGGATATAGTCATAGAATATTTATCTATAAGCTGTATTGACAAGACAGACCAAGAAACATGCATCAAATACATATAAATTATAAAACCTTATTTCAAATAGAGATTTTTCGCAAAAGACGTTATTCACTTTATTTAATCAAATTAAATAAACACATGCATGCATAAAGTAAATATTAGATTAAACATTAAAATTAAAGGCATAATCATATCATGTGTTCAGAATCAGGCTCGCTCTGATACCATTTTGTAAGGATTTTTAGGGGGTATAACCGGGTAACGCAGCGGAACGCGGAAAATAAATTTTTCCGATTTCAATAATTTTTCTTGGGCAATTAAAATAAAATGATTTATTATAATTACTCAATACTTAAAAACTGAAATTTTTGTCTAAAATTCAGATTTTTCCTTTAATTGTCGTGAGACCCCTAAAGGTTTGTATTTTGATCATTTTAGTCCTAATTTGTCAAATACAAATTTAAGTGATTTCAAATCACTACCAAATTGATTTATACATATCATATACATCAAAATACAACTCACAACATAAATCCCAATTTTCTATGAAATTGTCGAGAAGCCCCAATAGTTTCATCTTTGTGCATTTTGGTCCAAATTTGTTAAAAACAAGTTTGGATGATTTCCAATCAACAAAAAATAATTTATATATCTTATGTACATTATTATTCAACACATATATGAAAGTCCCAATTTTGGTTTAGGTTAAGAACTCTAATTTCTCAAATTAATCAAATTAAGCAAAATTAACCAAATCCAACACTTTAATCTAATCTGTACAACACCAAACAAGTCTCACCACTTTGAAACAACTCAAGAATAATTCTAGGTCATCAATAAGTAGCCTAACAACTCTAGAATGGCAACAAGGTCATCAAATGATCAAAAGTGTTCTTATTAACCATAAATAAACATACTTTGATAAACATACATGCATATATCTTTCATTCATGCTTCCAACCATCATAACACAAACATAAGAGAGTAGAAAAACTTAAGAACAACACACGTTGTAGCCAAGAATAAAAGAATTAATTTTCCTTCTAATGGAAAGTTGGAAATACTTACTAATTTCCAAGCTTTCTTTTCTTTCTTCTTGGTTTCTTCTCTTTTTCTTTCAAGTCTCTTTTATTTATATTTTTAGAGGCTTGAACAAGTGAAGCAAATGAAAAATACAACCTTTATGTACATTTACGGTTTGGCCAAAAATGAGTAGTAAGGAAAATTAGATATTTTACAATTTTAATCTTTATTAAACAAGCAAAAGACAAAATGATAACCTTTACCTTTAATGTAAAAGTCAACATTTTACACCACTTAATCATTTCCTAACTTTATCATAATGGTAGATATTTATATTGTAATTATTTTAATTATTTAGCAATTAAATAATTAATTTAAATATAAATATCTTTAATATATGTATTATATTTACTTTAAATAATCTAAATACATATATTAATGGTATATGTCAAATATCATAATTTGATAATTAATGAATGTGTATTTAATAAAATCATACATTAAATACAAATACACATTAATTATAAAATGATCATTAGGTCCCTATGCATATTTATTTCGTTTAATCGTTAAACGATTTATAAATATTTAATATTATTCAAAAAAATTGTCCTAGTGATCTACGAGTATATTTCATTAGTGAGACTCTCTAGGTTCAGGTATATCCGTCACAAAATCTAATTTCGTGACCATAATCTACCCATCCGTAAATTATGATGAACATTGATAAACTCATTGAACCATACAGGTCGAGGTCATTACATACGTATAATCCCTCCGTCACAGGTATCCAGATTATTCCAGAGATATAGATATAAATGTCAAATCTCTATAGATATAATCACATCGATGTATCTATTAGCAATCTCTTAATAACACCTAAAACTCACTTCTATAGTGTACCACGGGCCCATGGATTTAACAAATTGCTAATTCCATATTGAATACTTATGCTCTGTACACAGAGCTGGCAGATTCTATCTTGACACACACACGCTATCCTGAGGATCAGTCCACACCCAATGAATAGGCGGAGGTCTGACCTAAATAGGTCGGTGACGTGACTGCCATCAAAGTGTAGAGGATATCTCATATATCCATAATGGGATCTCAAGTCAAAGAATCACTATGCTACTCAACCCGATAAGATTCTTATTGACGTTGGTGTAGCATCCATTAAGAATCTTCGGTGAGTCATTCAGTGTTTATCCGATATAAACACCTATATGTGTATACGAGTCTCCAAGACTCATGGTTCATTGAGAATCTACCATTGGAATTGAAGATTCCAATATACGACATGTACCGATCTCAACAGGTTTACTTACTGACCAAGTAATGTAAACCTTGACTAGGAACTGTTAAAGAAATGAAAATATTATGATATAACTCAATGTCAGCTGCGACACTCTTACAACTGTATCATAACTAATCATTCTAAGGTCAATTACGTCCTTACCATATATAAAGAGATGTTATATAATAAAAAATGTTTATTTTATTCATAATAAAATATTTACGTAAGTATTTACAAGTAAATACATAAGAAATTGTCGTTCTGAGCACCAACCCTAACAAAGTGTACTACGAACTATTGCATGGCAGGCTATGTCCTTTGATTTACAAAGGTGAGGTTGGTGTAGCACTCCTGACTAATAGCTAAGTACTTTGAAGACATGGTTTGGTGTGTAGTTGGGGACGTTTTACATTAATATAGAACAGTTCACTCCTTCTTGCGAGAAGTAGATGAGTATCTTCCTTAAAGGTTGATTCGGTACTTGAATGGTTAGAACGCTCGAGTCTTTCTATTACAAATAGAAAGATTAACAGTCAGCTCTAATTAAGAGACACTCGTTAAGGGCCAATCCGTATATAATGACTATATCGATGAACACCGATGTGGTTCGGCTTAATTATCTATCTGCAGCAACGAGAGTGCATCTTCAGATTTTTAGTGGAATAACCCGGAGTTAATAATACAGAATATTTAATTAAAATTCCGAGATTATTGGAGCTCCGAATCGTAGGTCCATTTGGTCCCCGTGCTAGCTCGATATACTGTAGTAGATTAAATATAATTGGATAGTCCAATTATATACTCACATATGTATAATATCTATTATTAATATGATTAATAATATTATTTTCTCACACTTGAAATTATATGTTAAATTTAATATATGGTTTTTAATAATTATATGATAATTATTAATTACATGTTATTAAATTTTATTATATAAAATTTAATAAAAGGTTTTATAATTTTGGAATTCCAAAAATGGATTTTGGAAATCCTTGGTTTTAGTTTGGATAATACACCTTTTTGAAAGTTAATAACATATTTACTTTTGTTACATCTTTTTTATTATGGTAATTAAATATTATTGTTATAAAATTTTAAAAGAAAACCTAGCATGGCCGAAAATTAGCAAAGGGGGAGGACAAAGGTTTGTTTGTTTTTTGAAATTAATAACCCTAGGTTTAAAAAGAAAATGTGAATTTATTTTTACCTAGCTCTCTCATTCTAACCCTAGCCACCCTATCTTGTTATTAGAATTCTTCAAGTGTTGACAAAAAGAAAAAAGAAGAAGAAAAAGAAAAACCAAAACAATACTTGTGTGACACATTGATCTCTAAGGTGTTTAGATATAAGATTGCGAGTGTAGCCCACCCTATTTTCTGTTGGTGACACAATATAGCACGAAAGACTATTTGATGTCAAACCAAATTCATCATCTTGTTCATTTCTTCATACCACAAGGCAGGGAGCAATTTTTGCTTATTGCCGCCACCAAAAAGTTTGTAACGGGGCTCGATTCGAATTCCTTTTGATCCATAATTTTTTGGAAACATATAGGGGTATTTTAGGACTGTGTTGGGGCTATTTTTAACTGAAAAATAGACCTGAAACTCAGTGGCAATTTTTGCAAACAAGGGCTGATTTGGGCAGTGAGCTGTGCACATTTCGGGTCCAAAACAGTCCAGATTTACATCGTTGTTCTAGGGCTATTCTGGGGCTGAAATTTTGTTAAAAACAAAAGCAAAACTTCAGTGGAAGAGCTGGTCAGATTCGGCCTTAAGAAGAGAATGGCAGAAAATTTTTCTAGTCCGATCCCGGGTGCCTAACATATTTCCAATGCGCTAGGAAAGTGGTTCCTACAGGTCAACCACGACAACTTTGGAAGTCAAGCTCGAGACGTGGATCACCTAAGCGGCATTCACCCTCGCAAATGTCATGGGAAAAGTTTTAGAGGTCTAGGATTTATGATTAATATTTTATTAGTCCTGCTGAGCACACTGTTTGTATTAAGTAAATGTTTCAATTACTTTTGATGTTGTGGGAATAGAGCCCTTAAGTGTTGATTTGATGTGTTTTGTATAGACCTGAGGTCCTTTTATTTATTTGATATTTTCTTAGATTCCGTTCTGATACTGGACTGTGATCCATGTTTTTCCAGTTTTAGGATACATCAAGTCGATATCTGTAAATTTGGAGGCTTATGGAGATGGGTTAATCATGTCTCCTACCGGTAGCATCCTGCCTCTGGCAGGGTGTTATAAATATTCTATCGTAAAAAAAAATAGTGATAGAGTACTAAAAGACGAAATCCTTCAGTAAATGAGGCACCATAAATTGCCGATACGATTTAGCTACGAAATGTTATTAAAGAAAAGATTTTTCATTAAATTTGGCCCCATAGTTAAAAAAACGAATTGGAACACCCCGATTAATTATGAAATATTCAGTATGGTTACGTTTTCATGCATGATATGCCATCATCTATAATTATATATATTTATGGGCTTGACACTCTTGAAACCCTAACCGGGAGCTTGGTTTAGTAGAATCCCATGAACAACGTTCGATATTTTGACGACATCATAAGTTACAAATAGAGCTACAACTTTCATGGTAATTATTTTTCTTAAAATTGACAAGAACTAAGTCAAATTTAGGTTTAAATTTTAGACTACTGTACTGTTACGAAAATAACAAGAATTAGCATGTGGCTTTATATTTAATAATATTTTAATGGGAAAAATCAAGGTATGTGTGTGGCTGAGATTTATTTGCTCATTTTCTTCTTCTGTTTCACTTTACCAATGAGCTACCCTCTCAATTGCCTTCATTTGTTTTATTGTTTATCATGGCATGTCTTTAATGAGCAATATAATTGGGTGTTTTTTTTTTTGCCATTTCATGAATCAATCTAATCAAGTAAGCTTCTTAATCCTATCTTAGTACTTGATTAAATGATTCAAGCATGTTTCCTAAGGTTTAGCATTTGAATCTATGAAACCGTAAGCATGATCCATGTTCAAGTTACATGAGTATATGGTTTTAGTATTAAATCATGCTTAGTTATAATGTTTACCATGAATTTTTTGTATGGGTAAGTTAGGTTTATGTTTATAATACTTGATAGTATTGAGTTAGTATGAATTAATATTGAATTAGCATGATAGACGGTGATTAAGCATGTGATTAGTGATGAAGTTGTTTTGAGCAAGCATGGTTGGGTTATGGTGAACCCATGTTATAGGGGCATGCTGTAATGGAGATAGAATGTGATATTGGACTCGCGTCATAATGTAGAAGAATATGCGTCGCGACGTCGACAAGGCATAATAACCAGTTATCATATTTTTAGTTCGTTGGGGTAAGGTTGCGGTATGTGCTTCCATTGCTAGTATTAAGTTATAATGGCACCTCGGTATAGCCCATTATGTTAGAAAACATTTTTAGCTTCCTTGTCAGCATATCAAATGCATCATTCATACTCATGCACATAGTTGTAAATCCTCATCCATGCTAATGATACCTTGAATACATATGCATTGTAAATATTACACTGGATATTTCATCTAGTCCCACATAATCACATGAGCAGTAGAGCTTGGTGCAGTTTTATGAGTGAATGTTATAATTTTCATGTTTTCAATTTTAATTATTCTTATAAATTAAATTTATGGTTACTCGAATGTCAAATTTTGATTTTACATGAGCATGACTTTGAGTGCTACGCTTTCATGTCAAGTAACTCCAATCACACGATATATCTCAAGAAATCATGATAGTTATTGTGTGTTTCCAAGTTATGCTTACAAGTTTGATGTGTTACATGATTATGATTTATAAGTTCATGTTACATGATACTGTCCCAATGTGATTACGAATTATAATTCATGTTTCACGATTTACTGCCTAAGATTAATAATTTATGAATTTTGTCTGCAATGTGTGAAAATTTTGGTTGATGAGTTGGTAATGTGTTATAATAATGCTGGTTAGGGAATCTGTTTGAATGACATTCATCTCATACTTATTCTAAAATAGGTATTAGGTCACGTACTAGTGTTGTATACGGAAACTAGTGCATATGTCTGTATATGATCTACTTAAGCATGTTTCAGAAGGTTTTGTCATATGTCTCATATACATATATTATCTTAGTGTTCATTAGATTTTCAGGATTTAAAAGTTATGTTTCATGATTCACGATTCACATTTCATGATTCATGATTTACAATTCATATGTCATGGTTTATACTCTACGCTTCACGATTTGTATGTCATGTTTTAAGGTTAATTGTCATGTTCTACAGTTACAGTTCATGATTTACATATTTTAATTCATGATTTATAATTACATGTCAGGTTTATAGTTAATGTTTAATGATTTAGAATTATGTTTCACAGTTTTCAGTTTAAGTTCCACGGTTAACAATTTACATGTGACCATTTACGAATATGTGTCATGATTTTCAGTTACAATTCATGTTTTACAGTCATAGCCTATGTTTTACTGTTTATAGTACATGTTTTATAGCTCATATACCATAATTTACAGTTTATGTTTTCAATTTATGTGTCATGAATTTCATGTCACTATTCATATTTACAGCTTATGTTTCTCAGTTTGCAGTTTATGTCTACAGTTTATGATTTACGATTTTCAGGCCATGATGTATATGTTTTCAGTTCATGATTTATATGTTTTCAATTCACGCCTTCCATGTTACAATTTTCAGTTCAAGCTTGTAGTTTACAATTCACGTTAACAACTTATGTTTACACATGTAACATATATAGTTTATAATTTACAATACACCGTTCATGCTTCACGATTTGCAGTTTTGATTTAGTTTTTACGTGTCACGATTTTTAGTTTATTTTTTATGTATCATGATTTATAGTTCATGTGTCATGAGTATATGTTTTCATGCATCTTGATTTATCGTTTATAGTTACGTTTCATGACTTACAATCTACAGTTTACGTTTCATGAATCACAGTTCATGATTTTCAAGATTTACAATTTATGTCACATGTTTACAGTTTATGTTATCTGATTCAGATAAAATACAAGTTTATTTATGAAAGTATACGCAGGGGCGATGGTCGAATCCCGGTACGTATGACGATTCATGGGAGATGTCTGAATCCTAATAGCTGTATAAATGTTTACATGTTTTCAAACACTAGTAGAGTATTGTCCCCTCAGCTTCAGCTTGCCTATGGTTCTTTGAAACCCTCTTAGGCTATTTCATGATTATGTATAACTTTTCCATATTATGCGGTGCTAGGTTTCCGCTAAGTAGGTTACAAGTTACAACGCAATAGGTTTCCGTCTATGTTATAGATTACGTTTGTCAACTTATAGTCTAGGTCTCAATTTACATCTTCTAGCTTGCAGCCTAATTATACAGTTTATGCTTATCAGTTTACAGTACATGTTATATATTTTGTTTCCAGTTTACAGACCGAGATTATAGTTCATGTGTGGGGGCGGATTTGGAACCCCTAGGGTCGAATCGGTACCATGTGCAGTGAAAATGGGTCTAACCCATGGATATAGAGCACTGGTTTAATTTTAAATAATAAAATGGAATATTATATTCCATTACGAGTCCAAAGGAAAAAATATGGATGAATTAGAGTTCGGAAGCTCAAAACGAGCCAAAACAAGATTCGGCCCACGCACGCGCGCACCGTAACAACCAGTTCAGTTTTTTTTTTTTTTTCTTCATCAGCTCTCTAGAAACAGAGAGCTGATGAATTGGGTTTTCCTCCCAATTAGTTTCCAACATTCCCCAAACACTTTCAAACACCCAAAATCTAATTTTTAACATCAAAACCAACATCAACACATATTATAGAGCAAAATCATATTTTTCAAAACATCAAATATTTTTACAAAAACATAAATTTATTCAAAATACGTACACGTGTAAATTTTGAATCTAAAATACAAACCAAACAAGAATCCCACAAAGAAGTAACCCTTGAACAATTCTAGGTCACTTAAAGATGGTTAAGTGATTCATGAACGGTAGCCATATATCCAAGCTTTTATCCAGAGTTCCAAACTTCAATTTTATGTTCATGTCCAACATGAATATGTTTTACCCAATTATAAGCATATTGTGTTTATGTTTCCAAAGCATCCATACATAATTTATTAACCTAATTTCAACTTTAAGCTCTTTTATTATGTATCAAATACAAAAACATAGCTTATTAGAGAAGATCAAACTTATCTAGTAATCTTGAACCAAAGATCTAATATTCTTCTCCTTGTTGAAAAATGTAGAGAACTTCCAAAGTTTCCTTAAACTTCTTTAGGCTAATTTTTCTTATGCTTTTAACTTATGATTACTTAATCAACAATTTGCTCAAGCTTGCCTTTATAGTCCAGCTTATGTAATTTTTAATTAATAAAAGTTCAAATAAACTTTTAGGAGGGCTTAATCCAATTTGTCTAAATATACATATTAGATGTGACTAATCAACTTTGTTTACCACTTTGATTTAATCCAATTAAATTTAGACAATGTTTAACCTATTGATTAGTTCATTGTCTATCACTTTGATTTAATCCAATTAAATCAAACCAAATACACCTATAATTACATATTTTATAATTATCAAAATATCCTCCAATGGTAGAGATATTTATGAAATTATAACAATGCCCTTGTGTATTTATTTATTTAACTATTAAATAAATTTGGATTAATCCAATTGGGTCAAAGTAATTAATTAATATTATCCAGTAACACTTAATTATATTAATTGATAATTATAATATCAAATATTATTTATTTTCAAATATTATCGGATACCCAGGTACTCAACGAGTACACTTCATATTGTGGGACTCTCTAAGTTAAGACACATTCGTCATATAAGCCTAATTTATATGTACCCAATTTGACCATTTCCAAATTTACGAAGAACACGAATGAACTTTCTTAACTATACAAGTCGAGCTCATCACATATGTTTAACAATCCCTCCGTCGTAGGCTATATGAGTTATTCTTAGGAAACATAGTTTATACCATCAAGTTTCCAAGCTGCACATCTCATATTATCGACATGTCCACAATTCTTTACAACTAATCTGAACACTATTTCTGATATATATATGATGAACCCTATGTGATTAGCTTTGGTCAAAGTCTTAAGAATCGTGAATTACTTACATGGATACCTAAACCTCTTATAGTACACATACGGGCCGACATATCTTACCTTGATACGTACTTGATTAACGAGCGCATCGATCCAAACCCAACGAACTTCTAGGGATCAAACCATGAAAGGTCTATGATATATATGGCATCAAAGTGTGGAGGATCACACACAAAATCAATGCTATCATATAATCAAAGGATCACATATGCTACTTGACTCGAGAAGATTCTTATTGGCGGTCGGGTGTACTTCCAACTATTAGGAACCACCTGTGAGTCATTCAGTATTCGCTCCAATGAAAACCCACATGTCTATTCGATCTTCCCTTGCTCATGGTATATTGGGTTAGACCATTGAAACTCCAATTCTGATATACGACATGTGCTAGTATTTTAGGTTATAGAAATTCGACACTAAAACCAACGACTAAGAATATTTACTTTAAGTATAGTTTATAATAATGTTATCTCAATGTCGGACCACCCAGTGTCCAGTATTACTACATTGTTATTGTAAGGTCGTTGTCATTCACATCATATTTATATATTAAACTAATATGTATTATGATATAATAATTACCATTAACGGGGTTAAAATGAAAATATAGTTTTTTTATTAATAAATAATAAAATATAATGTACAATACCTTATTCGGATTGACGCTCCAAGTGCCAACTCCAACAAACTCCAATTTGCTTAGTGCCAATCCGTATGGTACCGAAGTCCCATCCCTTTCACATACTTATCGAATAACTTACGAGGTGAAGCCTTAATAAGCGAGTCTACTATGTTGTCTTATCTTTGAACCTTCAAGACCATAATGTATTTTGGTTCAATAATCTCTATAATCATGCAATATTTCATTTTCACGTGTTTATACTTGGAATGCGTACTCTGCTCCTTAGCCTGCGCAATGGCTTCGCTATTATCACAGTATTGTGGGATCAGATCCGTAATATTAGGCATAATGCCAAGTTCTGCGATAAAATTTCTAATCCAAACAGCTTCTTTAGCAGCTTTTGAAGCCGTTATAAATTCTAACTCACTAGTGGAATCAGCTACATAGCCTTACTTTGAACATCGCCAACTAACCGCACTAGCATTAAGGGTAAATATGTATCCAAATGTAGACTTTCTATCATCCGGATCTTCGTAGAAGTCGAAGTCTGTATAACCCTTAAGTTGTAGTTCATCTTCTCCATATATTAGAAACTTATCATTAGTACCCTTAAGATATTTCATGATATGTTTCACATCTATCCAATGATAATTACCTGAATATGATTGATATCGACTTGTAACACTAACGCTGAAACTGATATCAGGTCTTGTAAATAACATAACATACATAATTCTTCCAATACAAGAAGCATATGACAAGTTAGACATTCTAACTCTAGCTTCCTCAGTCTGAGGTGCCATTTTCTTCGAAAGATATATATCGTATCTAAATGGTACATTTATTGTCTTACAGTTGGTAAAATCGTACATTTCTAACATTTTTCAATACATATGGATTGCAACAACCCTATAGCTTCCTTACTCTATCCCGGTAGAGCTTTATACCCAGTACATAAGAAGCTTCACCCATGTCTTTCATGGAGAAGTTCTTGCAAAAGTAGACTTTCGCACTTTGCATCAATCTTATAACATTCCCAATGATAAAGATATCATCTACATACAAGATAAGGAATAATATCAGGCTTCCACTAACTTTCTTATAAACATACAGTTTTTCCTCGTTCTTGATGAATTCATATAATCTAATTATCTCATCAAAACGATGATTCCAACTTCGGGATACCTGTTTAAGTCCATAAATAGACTTCTTGAGCTTACAAACCAAGTTTGAAGTCTCACTGCATACAAAACCTTTTGGTTGTTCCATATAGATATCCTTATCGAGGAATCCATTTGGGAACGTAGTTTTCACATCCATCTGCCATATCTCATAGTCATGATATGCAACAATATCTAAAAGAATCCTAATGGATTTTAGCATGACTACTGGTGAAAAAGATTCCTCATAGTCAATCCTAGGACATTGAGTGTAGCCTTTTGCTACTAGTTGGGCCTTAAAGATTTCCACCTGTCCATCGGGCCCTCGCTTCCGTTCATAAACCCATTTACAACCATTACGTTTAATTCATTCAGGAAGTTCAACCAAGCCACAAACTTGATTTTCATGCATAGAATCCATCTCGAACTTCATGGCTTCTAGCTATTTTCCTTAATCGATATCCAATATCGCATGTTTATATGTAGTCAGATCCGTTTCCTCAAAGAAGATAACATCGAGGCTCACATCAGATGTCAAAGACATTCTATATGGAGGATTTGATATTCTATTCGACCTGCATAGAACCTGTGTTGTAGATCCTTCATCTAGTTAGATCTCTAGTTCCATCTCAGATTCTTCAATAATGGGATCAAACTCATCGAGTTCATTCTTTCTACAATTCCCATGTTCTCTCAAAAATTCATTTTCAAGAAAAGTGACTAATCGAGCAACAAATATATTTCATTGCTCAGAATCATAGAATTGATATCCCAAGAATTTTCAGGATATCTAATGAATCTATATTTATACCCACTAGGTGCTATTTTATCTCGCTACACAACTCTAACGTATGCGGGACAACCCCAAATCTTTAAATATTTAAGATTTAGATTTCTATCGTACCATATTTGATATGGGGTCGTAAAAATAGTTTTCGATAGAACTCTGTTAAGTATGTGGGCAACAGTAAGTAAAACATAACCCCAAAGGTAATATGGAATATCTGTATAGCTTATCATAGATTGTACCATGCATAATAAAGTATGAATTCTCCTCTCAGACACACCATTATGTTGAGGAGTTACTGATGGGCTATATTGGGTGAGAATCCCATTCTCCATTAAATAACATCTGAATTCGTCGCTTATGATTTCACCACATCGATCAAATCGAATGCACTTGATGAATTTCTCGGTTTTTTTTTACTTCGTTTTAGAATATTTTGAACTTTTCAAATATTTTTGATTTATGTCTCATCAAATAGACATATTTATTTCTTGACTTATCAACCGTGAAAGTCACGAAGTTTTTTGAACCATCATGAGCGACATGATTTAATAGACCACATATACCACTGTGTATTAGCTCCAATAAATCTTCAGCACAATGTCCAACACTAAGAAATATGCCTTTTTTCATTTCCCCTTGGATACATAACTTACAAATCTGATAAGGATCTAAGGTAAGATTTTCATTCATACCATCGTTAACCAATTTTGATAGACGTCTAACACCCATGTTGCCTAATCTCATATGTCATAATTTAGTATTATTTAATTCAGATATTTTACTTGTATTTTTCTCTACATTAAAGACATCTCGATATGTTTCCAAAATATAATGACCGTTGGATAAAGAAAATTCACAAATCAAATAGTTGTCTTTATCATATAAATATAAATCACCATCTTTAATATTTCTTTTATATTTCTTTTTATCTAATATTGGTAACGATATTATCTGTCTGATAAGAAAGGGTACATAATAACAGTCATGCAAAATTAATTTGCATCCATTAGGGAGATATAAAACAATTATTCTTATGGTCTTGACATCCAATGTCTCGTCATTTCCAACTCTAAGCTGGATCTCCCCTTTATTCAGCATTCTTTTAACCATCATGACATGCATGAAGTTGCAAATATGAGTTGGACTGTCGGGGTTAATACCCATCCACTATTTGCATTTAAGGCTAATGAGATGTCAATAATAGGGAAAATACAAAGCGTACCTAAGGGTCATGCCTTTCTTTTAGCTTTGAACAATCTTTCTTCCACTGTCCAGACTTCTTACAGTGTAGATATACATCATGAGCTACATGCGGTCTTGCAGTTTTGTACTTCATGGAGTCTCTCGTTGATATCCTATTCTTTCCCATTTTGATCTTCTTCGACTTCCTAGAAGTCTTTAAAGAGATTGCTCCACCATTGAGGTATAAAGTGGGATTTCCTTTCTTCAAATCATACTCCGTCGTGCGTAACATGTTATAAAGTTCTTTATAACTGGCTTGTATTGAATGCATATGAAAGTTTAACACAAAGCCAACATAAGTACCAGGGAAAGAAGACATAATCAAATTTTGGCCTAGCCTTAATCATAATGCCCTGTCATTCCAAATATTGGATTTGGTCGAACTTATTCAAAACATGAATGTTAACTGCTCCTCCATCTTTAAGTGTAACATGGAATAATTCCTTAGACCTCCGATATATTTCAATTTCTTGATTTGCTTCGAACAACTCCTTGAGTGTTCTCATAATGCTTCAAGCATCAAGTACCTCTTTTTACTATCTTAGCAAATCTGGAACCATTGATCCCAAAATGTAAGATTTCACCCTTCGATTATCATCTTTTTTTTTAAAATGTTTCCCGCTCTTAAGAAGTGGAATCAGGATTGATATCAGTGGCCAATGGATTTAGCGTAACATAGCTCAATTTTTCTGACTCCAAGATAAAGAGGATGTTCATTTCTTACTCAAAGTAGTTTTTGGCTCCTTGTAGTTTATTGGAATCCAGAAGTCGCGCTAATGGATTTACAGCATACATCTATAAGACAACAATTAAACAATAGCATGATATTTTCATTTCAATATAAAAACACTAATACGATTATGAATTTTAAATTTATTAGTGTCTTTCCACTACTTTACGTAATTCTGTAATCTCCCTTAATGGAAAAATAGAAATTTGACAATCAAATTTCATAGCGGGAAATGGATCCCATGACATTTACTTCAGCCTCATAATTATGATGGTCTTTGGCTTCATATATTCATTAGGTAGATCTCAAAGGTCAATCACATCCATGTGACTTCTAAGTTTGGTCTTTTATCGTTTCTTATCCTCACAATAATGACGGTATTGGATTAAGACGTTTTCCATGTGTATACTTGTCTTGTCAATGTGTTCTAATGAGCTTTGTAAGTACACTCTCATAATAATGATGGTATTGGGTGACTACGTCAACTCATCACGCTACATCTAATATTTTACCGGAGCGACCTAAGTTCTGATCACTTTTACCCTCATAATAATGACAGTATTGGGCATATGTAATAAGAACTCATTCATCTCCGTATTGATAAGACCGACCATCTAATAATGCTATAACATTATTAATATTACTATTTAAAAGTAATCACCTAATCATGAGAGATTTATGACAATCAAGTCATTAACATGCTTGGGTCAAACTAAAAATTTTAATTTAAAACATGCAATGCATATCTAATATGATTTATGCATAATTAAATTAAAATTATAGAGGCACAGATTCAAATACAAGTTAAACATATAACATATATTGTGTAGTTAAGACCTGCTCTGATACCATTCAGTTGGGGTGGATATGGAACCCTTAGGGTCTGATTGGTATCCCGCGCTATGGAAATGGGTCTAACCGATGGATATAGAGCATGGGTGTATTTTTAAATAATAAAATAGAATACTATATTTCATTACGAGCTCATTGAAAAAATCGGGGATGAATCGGAGTCCGAAAACTCTGAAACAGGCCAAAACAAGATTCGACGCGCACACGGGCTAGCTCGCACGCGCGCGCTACAGTGCATACGCGCACTGTAGTGCCCAGTTCAATTTTTTTTTAGTTTCTTTTTATTTCTTTCATCAGCTCTCTGGAAACAAATAGCAGATGTCTTGGATTTTTCACCCAATTAATTTCCAACATTCCCTAAATACTTTCAAACATCCAAAATCTAATTTTTAAAATTAAAATCAACATCAAAACATGTTATAGAAAAAAAATCATGTTTTTTCAAAATATCAAATATTTTTATAAAAATATAAATTTATTCAAAGTACGTACATGTATAAATTTTGAATCTAAAATACAAGCCAAACAAAAATCCACAAAGAAATAACCCTTCAACAATTCTAGGTCACTTAAAGATAGTCAAGTGATTCATGAATGGTAGCCATATCTCCAACTTTTTATCCAGAGTTCCAAACTCTAATTTTATGTTCATGTCCAACATGAATCTTTTTTAACCAGTTACAAGCATATTGTGTTTATGCTCCCAAAGTATACATACACAATTTATTAATCTAATTTTAACTTCAAGCTATTTTATTATATATCAAATACAAAAACATAGCTTATTAGAGAAGATCAAACTTACCTAGTAATCTTGAACCAAAGATCTAATATTCTTCTCATTGTTGAAAAATGTAGATAACTTCTAAAGTTTCTTTAAACAATTCTTTAGGCTAATTTTTCCTATGCTTTTAACTTATGATTGCTTAATCAACAATTTTCTCAAGCTTGCCTTTATAGTCCAGCTTATGTAATTTTTAATTAATAAAAGTTCAAATAAAATTTTAGGTGGGCTAAATCTAATTTGTCTAAATATGCATATTAGGTGTAACTAATCAACTTTGTCTACCACTTTGATTTAATCCGATTAAATTTAGACAATGTTTAATCATTTGGTTGGTTCATTGTCTACCACTTTGATTTAATCCAATTAAATCAAGCCAAATACACCTATTATTTTATATTTTATAATTACCAAAATATCCTCAAATTGTAGAAATATTTATGAAATTATAACAAAGCCCTTGTATATTTATTTATTTAACTATTAAATAATTTTGGATTAATCCAATTGGGTCAAAATAAATAATTAATGTTATCCAATAACACATAATTGATTTAATAGGTAATTATAATATCAAATATTATTAATTATCAAATATTATCGGCTACCTAAGTGCTCAAGAAGTACACTTCATATTGTGGGACTCTCTATGTCCAAACACGTTCGTTATATAAGCCTAGCTTATATGTACGCAATTCGGCCACCTCCGAATTCGTGAAGAACGTGAGCGACCTTTTTGAACTATACAAGTCCAAGTCATCACTTAT
>SKCR01053770.1:0-29949 GCA_019454045.1 Zanthoxylum bungeanum | reverse complement strand
ATCTCTTCAACTAGTCATCTTGCCAACTACTCAGGCTTCTACTGTTGAGATCCCGTGATCCAGTCCTCATGAGTCTAGCCGAGATCAATCCATTCAGAAATACCGGATGAGAGCACGTCTCGCACTTATCGTTTCTAAGGTTTCTCCATACATCAAACAATGACATCACCGAACATATGCCTAACCATCAAAGACTTCTCTTTCTCTGACATTCCTCTTTTCAATTGCTGGTAATTTGGGGCTTCGCCCCCAAGGGTTTATTTCTGAATATTGCTGGTATTATTTTATATGCTTTGAACTTGCTTATATTCTGTCGCTTTCTCTTTCCTTTCTTCGTTGAAACCTGCGAGTACAAAACAACAGAATAAAAACGTGTGCATGTAATGTATATACATACATTTGTAGAGATACTCCCTGTTTTTGATGGGTGAGACCCTCATTGTGCTCCTCGGCGCCATATGTCTCTGGTCGTCCCTTGCTAGTCCCCCTTTGCTTGAAATCTGTAAAAACAAAATGCAAAACAAGGGATGCGAGTTACGTGCATGCATGTATGCATGAATTTCCTAGCCCGTTGGGTTAGGTCTTCTGCCAATTCTCTTGGTGACTGCTCAGTCTTCTCTTCCTAGCAAAGTGCAGCTTCAATCTGCTTATGTCGATCGACTCGGTGAACTCATTCTCTCCTAAATCTGGTAGTCTCATTGTCTTGTTTCCCAATTTCCTGTCTTTTCTGTTTACTTCTTCTGGGAATTCTCTGTGTTCCAGATACCTCTGAATACCGCGATACCAAGGCTTCCCGTCATCGATTTCCACATCCAATATCTTTTCTGTCTCATACACTGGTTTGCTTGCCTTTGTCAACACAAGTGGTTTCATTACCATTTTTTTTTTTGGAATTTCCCCAGTCGCGGCTAGTGTCGCCAATGCATCTGCCATCTGATTTTCTTCCGCGGTAAGTGCTGAAATTGCGATCAGGATAGTCTGTGCCAGACTTTTGAGGTAGAACAAGTATGGCTTCAACCATTATTCCTTTAACTCTCATTCTCCTTGCATCTTCAACTTTTCAAACATCTTTGACAAAGGTTTACCCAAGTTGGAGAATTGTCTGTTTTGATAGGGGCAATCTTTGAGGGAGTAGGCTTGATCCTTGAAGGTTCCCCAATGGTCCTTTCGTCTTTGGCTTCCAATTGATCTAGGCGGGATTCGTCGTTGACTGACTCACGTATACTGGTTGATGATCCCTTGACAAATTCTCTCTTCCTTCTCAACCCAACGGGAGTCTATGATGGCTTTTAAGACACAAAGGGTTAACATGATGCATGTATGCATGACATGTGTGCAATGCAAATAAGCAAGCTCATAAAATAATTTACACTAATTGGCCCGTTATCATTTTAAAGTATTTAATCACACTATTGCGCAGTGCAAACTTGCCCTAGTTGAAAAGGCCCAACAAGTTTACACTTTGCGATAATATAACTAAATATCTTCAAATAATAAGAGGCCTAAATACAGAATGGCCCATCGGCATTTTAGAAACTTTTGGCTCAATTGTCAAAGGACATGAACTTGTCCCAGTTTAAATGGCCTAACTAGTTCAAATTTTTTGACAAAAAGTCCAACTGAATCCAAATGATAATTGTCCGAAACACAAGCATAATCAAATATTTTCTAAGGGTCATGCAACTAAGGTTCACATGTAGGCTTTAGGAGTGTAAACAAAAGCTCTCGCTGGCAAAGGATTGTTCACAACTATGACTCCCCACTCAAGGGTTCAAGCGACCAAGTGAACGCACCTTTTTTATACCTTACGATACGTGCCGACGAGTTATGGTGTGTGACTAACTGTCGAATGGACTTCCCGTTGTAGATTCCCCAGAGGGAGGGTGGAGTGAGGCTCACTTAAGTACCCAAGCCCCTTAGGCTCTTATCGCTTGGTGACAGGAATAAACAACGAGTCCTCCAAACTAGTCTATCACAACAAGCTATGGGTCAATGATTATCTAGGTGCCTTCATAGCTTTTCCCCGAAGGGTAGTGAGTGAAGGAAGACACCAAACCATCACCTAGTCCTAACGATGCCTTTGATTAAACTCCTTGAACCCACAGTAACATGGTTAATTAATACACAAATCCAAATATTACAAGACAATATTTCGAGGCCGATTCTCTATCCCCAATGGAGTCGCCAGACTGTAGGACACAGAAACTGGGCGACGCATGCTGTTCTAGACTCAGGGCCTAGTTAGGAGTACGGAGTAGCCGCGGGGGACTATAACCGAGAAGAATAAAATGGAATCGCCACCGGTGTGAACCGGGAAAATGATTTAAGGCCGCACTCACCCTCACAAGGGAAGACCTCAAACCGTTGGGTTCGGAATAGTCCCTTACTTATGTCAATTGTAATGAATGGATTTGTGCAATTTTAACCAGTCTACTCAACATAACTATATATACATGCTTCGAAAGTAAATTTTCATTACGGTAATCATGCAATATCATACAATGAACATGCTGAATTATCAAACACGAAAACTAAATAACAACCTAAGCGTAAACGTAGATTAAACTCCTATTACGAAGGAAAATAACTATAACATACATGTAGGAAATAACGTACTAACGACCCAATCATGCTTAAGACATAAATAACTTACTAATAGCCTAATCATGCTCGCACACAAATTTGGATGAAACGAAACATGTGTGTCTCTCAAGTGGTACGTGGCATTGTATCCCGAGTGCAAACCGCAATACCATCCATTCGGATTCGGCTACGGAATTTACGTCCGGGTTTCCATCCGATATACCGCAAGAGAAAACACATATTCCGTTCATCCAGAATACACATCATACAATCTCATGGATACATTAAATTAATACATGCAAAAATAAACATGTGGCCAAGGAATTTGGCCGTTTTCAATGTAGGACCTCGCATACCCGGTTGGACGTATTCCACGTCAACCGAGTACGCCGTGTCCGGAACAACAAAATAGAATATAACAAAGGGTGCCCTCAGGTCTTACCTTTTTAGTCGCTTTCCGGGAGTGCGTTTCACGGTGCCGGAAGGGGTATCGTTCCACTGTTCTCGCTGATCCGCTGTTTCTACTATTTTCATTGGTTCACTGTTCCCGCTGTTTTCTCGGGTTCGCTGTTTTTGCTCCGTTTTTCCTCTGTTTTCTTTGCTGTTCGGGGACGGTTTTGGTGGACTCTTTTGCGGGTTTTTGGTACGGTTTAGGATCGGTTTTTTGGTGCGATGAAGGTGCGGCTTAGGTGCAGTTTTGGGGACTGTTAGGGGGTATTTTTCTCACTGGTTTCACGTGCAAATCTGCACGTTTGCTGCGTGTTTAGGGGAGTGTTTCTCTGGTTTCAAAGGGGTGTTTGGCGCTGTGTGGTGTGGTCAGAGGGGTCTTTGGCGTTGTGTGGTGTGGCCGGCTGAGTGAGGTGACTTGATTTGTTTGTTAGACGTCTGCACGTTTGCTCAATGGGAGCCGTGAGTGTGCTGTTTATGGTGTGAAGATTACGCACGATGAAGGGGCTGTGTTGCTGAGGTTTAACGTGATCAGTGAGGGCTTTTGATACGTGGACTAGCTGTGCTTTTGTGTTAGGGTTTATTTGCTTTCTTGTGAGCTGTCAGTTTCGTTTGTGGTTGCCGAGAGTGTCCCTTGTTGGTGAGTTGGCTGGTGTGTGTTCAAGCAGTGGGTTTGCCGAGAGAGAGATGGCTAACTTAGGGTTTGGTTTATGTGAAGGATGATGAGGGGCTGGGCGTATTAGGGTTTCTTTGATGCGTGTGTGTCGAATCATTGAGGGCTGATGGTTGTTGATGATGAAGATGGCTCGGCCGAGAGTTCTTGAGGCGTGAAGAAAGTGATTCCCTTGGTGTCGTGGATGTAGAAGATGGTGGTTGATGATGATGTGGGGTGTAGATGATTATTGATGATGATGATTTTGTGAGGATAGGGGCCGTATTCTTGAAGGTGATGATGATCAGAGATGAGGATGACGAAGATGAAGGGCTGATGTAAGGGACTGCATATGCTTGTCTTCTCCAAGGGGCGTGATGATGATGATGATTTTTGAAGATGATCCTCTATGGCCGAATCATCCAGTCCTCATGAGTTGTGAAGATGATCGTTCAGGGCTGTGAAGTGATGATGATTGATGAGGATCCATGGCCGAATGAGAAACTCCCCCTGGCCGAGAGATGATGATCAGGATGATTGATGGTGGGGCGTCGTGTGGACATGAATGGAGGTGATGAACCGTGATCAAAGGGAGAAGAATGGGCATGATTTGATGAGCTTTCGGTGGTGATGGAAGGCTTTGTTGAATTTGGAGGAAGGCTTCACGTGGGGGAAGACAATTGATGAGGGGAATTTGTTTGTTGTTGATTTTGTGAAGAAAGGTGGCAAGAAGTTTGTGTGAAAGAGACAAGGGGTTGCATGTGTTGTTGACAAATTGGTGGAAAGAATAAAAGAAAGTGGGTGGCCGAATTTGGGTTTGGTGGTGGGTGAGTGATTTTTAATGTTGCTTGGAAGTCGAAGGGTCACAAGCATGGAAAGTTAGAGAGAGAGAATAGGTGTGAGAAAGAGCGAGGATAAGGTTCCGAGCGAAGGATAATTTTGAAATGGAAATGCGACGACAATTCCTGACTTTTCCCTTCCGTCGTCTGTTTCCCGCGACTCCCGCGACTTAAAAGGTGGTGCCTCCGTACGAGGCTCATCATCGGGCTGGTATGCAAAAATGCAATGCCTACAATGGTGTCCTCCAAGCTCTAAGCTTTGGGTTGTGTATTCCATGCTCACGAAATTAGTTCCCTATCACCTTCGCAAGACCCTTAAAGCATGCTAGCACTCCGGAAATTTTACCGTAAAACTCCTTATGCTTCTCCTACAACTCACGGCATTTGGAGTGAAAATAGGCAAGAAAATGGCCTAAGCCGAGAGAGAGGAGAGAGTAAGAGAGATTAAGATGTGTTTTTGTGTGTTGGATAATTGATTTCCAAAATCAATTAAAACATATACCAAATTTTTGAATTTCAAAAAGTCAAAAAAGGTACAAGCATTAAAGCTCTCCAACTACCACCATCAATCACAAATGACAAGTTGTCACATCACTCAAAGTGACTAGACATCACATCAATTGATTGACTAGTGATTTGACGCTTGATGTGACTTGTAGGCCGCACTTGAATTCCAAATGCGAGTGTGCCCGCAAACACTCCCGGGCTCGGGCTCGGGTTCGCTAATTCTGAATTAACGAATTTTCCGTTGCGACGTAATTAAATAATTATGCCTAGCAAAATCACTATTCACGTCCCTAACGAATTAATTCTAAATAAACTCGTTTGCCCGAATTAAAATCTAATTTTAATTCCGCGTCGAAATCCAATTTCATATAATATATCGAATATATTATTTTATCGATTAATTCCAAATTAATCGTTCTCTCTCTTTAAATATTATTTTATCCCAGATAAAATATCTCCGCAATTAATCCCATATTAATTTTCTCTCTCATCTAATTAATCCCAGATTAATTAAGTGCGAGTCATACGTCATCGGTGAATCTTCGTGAAGCGACCCATGAGATCCCCGGATGTGTTGGCAGTAAATCCGATCGTCGGACTATCCGAACACGTAAGTACCCAGTACTACGTTTTTATCAATTTACAAGACATGGTTGGCTTCTAGCAAAACATCATGCCTACCTAATTCTCCAAAAATATTCTTACTAGAATATGTGATCTATATCAGGCGTAGTATACGTAGTATTGCGTATTTCGATCCAGTATCAGATGTCACGTGCAAGGCCTGGGGCTGGAATTATGTCTGCCCCGTACGAAGAACATATCGGATCTCTGGTAACTAGTCTCTATAATCGGATAATCATGACCTAGTCATATTATCCCGATGACTGCAGTACATAAGAGAACCAGTTTCATATCCTACGTGATCATCATCTCCACTATGACTGGAGTGATACTTCCATCTCGACATCACACCCAATACATTACGATTCTCAATATACCCAGAAGAGGCGTACGCAGAACCTGTTAAAGCCCTAGACGACCAAAACCAAAGTACATTGATTGTCGATTCGGACTTCCATAGACACATAGTCATACTACCAATGGAATTCTGAGGGGTCTATCCAGAGCGAAGCTGTTTCCGTACCATCGGTAAACACAACCTCCTATTACACTTGCATGAGTATCCTATTACACTCTCATAAAATGGCATTTGGGGCATTCGGTAAATCCTTTGAAATGCCGACGGGGAACTTAGCTTACGACTCGTTCTGAACAGTCTTTAGTTATAGGGCCGTAACATTTTCATACGATTTCTGATTTTTATGAATTTTATATCGTCAAAAATCTTAGACCGAGAGCTACAATTCTTGTTTGACATTTTTCCAAATTTGAATCCGAAATGGGTAAAAAGATTGCAATTTCCGCATCTGCTACGGTAATTTCAAGAATTAACTAGAATTGGGTGATGTGGCAAAATGTGGAACATTCATTTGCAAAAAAAAAAAAAAAATCAGCTTTTGCTCTGTAAATAGAGAACTATTCATTCATCCTCTTGAGGAGCCAAAAACGTGAAGGAAAATTTGGGGAAACTTTCTTATTTTTTTTCTTGTTCTCACGCTACTTTGGATTAATTAGTTATGCTTCCAAGTATATCCCATGACAAGTAAGCTTCTAACTCCCCTTCTTTCTTTAATTATTAGTTTTGGACAAGGAAACTAGAGCCCCAATTTGCACCCAAAAAACCCTAGAATTTGGAATTGTCAAATTGGCTTGAATTAGTTATTTACATGTACTTTTAAGAGTTTTTCGATAATATTAATATGGATTGAGGTTCTTGTGAGTGCATATGTTTCTTGTGCTTTGAGGTGGATGGATTGGTATATGGAGGTTGGGAATTGGTTATGCTTTTGGTGTATTGATATAGAAGATTAGAGAGGTACCTATAAGAAGATGTTTAAGTGGTGATATATGGATTGCTTGAGTATGGCATTGAGAAGTGAAATATTTGGCCCTGAGAATGGCTTGGTGTCGCGACGCGTGAAAAATAGAAGCCTTGTTTAGGCTCTGATCTGGTTCGCATGGTGACGTGAAGAGTCCGACGTCGCGACACGATACAGAGCATGTCCTCTACTGATTTTGTGTTCATGCGCGCCACGACGTGCCAGACCTGACGTCGCGACGCAAGGTAGAAATTTTTTTATTCCATTTCATTTTCAACTTTAAAGGTTAGGGACCACCCTATGTGTTTTGTATCATATCATATATACACATTATGACACATTGTACGTATTATACATCATGAGACAATTACAGAGCAGTTGAATTAAGAAACTTAATTTAGTTCCAAAGCATATCCCAAAATTCATAATCTAACCAATTTTCCAATTATAGATCCTCGCAGGAACCATAATTCCATTCGACGAGTGGCATAACACCAGCCAGATTCCAAATCAGTGAGTGGACATTTTTCTTTAAGTTGACTTTCATTATGTTATTGTTCATATCAAACTTACTTTTCACTTTTAAGGCGTTAGCCAAGTTCACTATCAGATATAGTTTGTTTAGTATGTTTTTGAGAAATGGTTTAGAAAATAAATATTTTCAAAGCATGAGTTTTATGTTTTCGAGGCATGGGGGAAAAACCCACCTCAGTATGTAACTTGATTCAGATATGGAATTGAGGAAGAGCACATGTGCAAATGTAGAGGACTGGGGGTGAAGATACGTAACGCCCTCATATCCTAGTTTAGGACTAGGGATGGCAGATGCCCCTATATCCGAAATTCAGAGCTTGGAGGGTAGCATAGATTTGCAGCCCCAGTTCTAGTTTAGTGGCTTGGGGGACGGTGATACGTAACACCCTAAGACCACTAGCTTCAGGGACATAAGTGGCATGTTTTGGGGGACGACGATACGTAATGCCCCAATGTCATAGATTTGCACTCCTACTCTAGTTAGGCGTATGGGAGGACGGCGATACGTAACGCCCCCATACATTAGGTTTTTCAGAGACATATATCAAGTTTTAAAAAAACAGTTTTTAGAGATCAGTTTGCATTTACAAATTTCAGAAACAATTTTCAGAGAAAAGTTTTCTAGAAAGGAAAATTTTCAAAAACAATAGCTTTATAAGAGACTTTCAGAAAAGATAAGTTTTACAAAAGAGTTTTCAAACAAGATTTTCAGAAAAAGAATTCAGAGTTTTTAGACAAAAAAAGAGTTTTCATATAAGATTGTTTCCTGTGAGGACTTTGATTTTAGTACCAAGTATTTTCATAATAGTATATCAGTTTTCTTTTTAAATCATCCACTCACTTAGATCGTTCAAACGATCTAACACCACACTCCCAGTTTCTCTGTTTTGCAGGTATTCCCGGAGGATGAGCTTGAGGGGATGGATACTGATGGCAGTCACTTGAGGGTTTGGTCCACCAGGTCGAGTCAGAAATAGAGTTCAGTCAAGTAGAGTAAAGTCCAATTTCAGATATTTGTATAACATATTTAAGTATAAGTATTCATGTATAGAGCTGTAACACTTATGGTATTGTCTATTCAGTTGAATGTATATTTCATTATAAGCTATATTGTGGATTTGGGTATTAGTCCCATATATGAAATTATGTTGAGAAAAGTATCAGTATTGTTTGTAATGAGAAATTCAGTGGCTTAAGGGAATAGTACAGCCTATTCTCTACCGGTAGCATCTCCCGGATTGGGCATGTTACAATCTGAATCTAATTGCATACTTGATTTAAGAAAATTAGCTGTACAGATTTTGATAGGGTCAAATTTACTCTCCTGAATATATTCTTCCAAAATTGGTTCAATTAGTTCCATGTTCTCATTTTCACAGTTCTCATCGTATGATTGCCTGCACATATTAAAAATATTAAGCTCCAGCGTCATATTACCAATGGATAAATTCATGATTCCATTCCTGTAATTAATTAAAGCATTAGTTGTTGCTGAAAATGGACGACCAAATATTATAGGGCTGGTTTGTAACTATCCGCTACAATTTTTATTTCTAAGACAATAAAATCCACAAGATATATGAATTTAACGACTTGTAATAACACATTTTCCATAATTCCTTTTGGTACTTTAACTAAGCTATGGCAAGTAAAAGAGTAGTTGAAGTTGGTTTTAACTTGCCAATATTAAGTTGTTAGTAAGCCAAAAATGGAAGCAAATTGACACTGGCTCCAAGATCAAATAATGCATGTTCAATTTTATGATTTCCAATATTACAAGAAATAGTAGGACAACCAGGGTCTTTGTATTTCAATGTATTATCGGTTGAAATAATGGAACTTACCAATTCAGCTAGAAAAGTTTTCTTTCTTACCTGATGTTTTCTTTTAATGGTACACAAGTCTTTCCGAAATTTGGCATAAGATGGTATCTATTTGATGGCATCTAGCAAATGAATATTGACCTTCACCTATTTGAATATTTCATATATCTCTGGAGAACGGTTCAATTTCTTTATTTTCAATGCTTGAGGAAATGGAGGTGCATGAGAAAAATCGTTATAATCAACGACAATTATGTTAGGGTTGGTGCTCGGAACACCAATTTCCTGTTGTATTTCCTTATAAATACTCTTGTAAATATTTTATTATGAATAAAATAAATAGTTTCTATAATATAAAATATCTCTTTATATGGTAAAGACGTAATTGACCTTAGAATGATTAGTCATGATACAGTTGCAAAAGCGTAGCAACTGACATTGAGATGTATCATGACGTTGTCATTCTTAGACAGTTCCTGGTAAAGGTTTATACTACTTGGTCAATAAGGTAAACCCGTTGAGACTGGTACACGTCATATACTGGAATATTGGATTCCAATGGTTTCTCAATGAACCATGAGTCTTGGGGATTCGTATAGACGTGTAAGTATTTATAACGGATAAACACTGAACAACTCATCGAAGATTCTTAATGGATGGTACACCAACATCAATAAGAATCTTCTCGAGTTGAGTAGCATAAGTGATTCTTTGACTTGAGATACCAGTGTGGGTATATAAGACATCTTCCACACTTATATGGCAGTCACGTCATCGACCTATTAAGGTCAGACCTCAGTCTGTTCATTGGGTTTGGACAGATCCATAGGATATCCTGAATGTGTCAAGATAGGATTCGTCAGTTCTGTGTACTGAGCATAGGTAGTCCATATATGATTAGCAATCAGATAAAAACCATGGGCCCATGGTACACTTTAGAATTAAGTTTAAAGTGTTGTTTTAAAGATTGCTAATAGAGACGTCGACGGGATTATCCCTATAGAGATTTGACGTTTACATTTATATCTTTGGGATATATCCGGATACATGTGACGGAGGAATTAAACATATGTAATGACCTCGACATGTATGATTCAGCGAGTTTATTTGTGGTCGTCATAATTTACGGGTGGGTGAATTTTGTACACGAAATTGGATTTCGTGACGGATATGCCTGAATCTAGAGAGTCTCAAAAATGAAATATATTCGTAGAGCACTAGAACAATTTTTATGAATAATATTGATTATTTATAAATCGTTTATCGGTTAAATGAAAGATACATGCTTTAGGGGCCGAACCGTCATTTCCTAATTAGTGTGTATTTGTATTTAATATATGATATTATTAAATACATATTAATTAATATTCAAATTATGATATTTGAAATATATCATTAATATATGTATTTCAGATATTTAAAGTAAATATAATAATATATTTGAGATATTTGTAGTTAATTAATTAATTTATTATTTAATTGTTAAATAATTAAAATAATTAAAATATAAATATCTAACATTATGATAAAGTTAGGAAATGATTACAATGTAAATGTTTTACTTTATATTTAAAAAAGTAGTTACCAAATTGATATTGACTTCTTTAAATTGGATTTAAAATTGAAAATAATTATTTTATTTTATTCCCTCCAATTTTTGGCCCTGACCCTAACTATATAAAGTGTTTATTTTTTCCATTTTCTTCACTTGGTCTAAGCTTTCAAAAATAAAAACAAAACACTTGAGAGAAAAAGTGAAGAAACAATAATCTATATGATAGAGTTGCGATGGCGGCACAATCGACTAATCCGTTTGCGCGTATATTGGATACGAACAAACTGAAAGGCGCTGAAAACATTGCCGATTGGGATATGGATTTAAGGATTGTCCTTGATTCCAAAAATTTGGGATGTGTACTTAAGAGTCTGCTGCCCCTTGTTGTGTCTGATGATACAACACCGGATGAACTAGAAACTTTCCAGTCTTGGAAAGACGATGATTTAAAAGTTAAATCATACATTTTAAGTTCACTGGCATCAGAACTCAAGAGGTAATACTATGGCATGGAAAATGCATATAGTATGATGATGCAATTTAGAGAATCATACATGAACCAAGAACAAATTATAGTTCATAAAGTGGCGATGGAACTGTTCCATGCATGACTGAACGAGGGGCGAGCTATTAGCTCACATTTTCTTCACTTGATCGATTTGATCGAACAACTGAGGCAACATAATCTCCCTCTGAATGACATTCTCAGTAGGAGTGGCATTCCTGGTTCGCTCCCTGTATCTTATCGCTAATTCCTAATGTACTTCAACATGAACGGGATTATATGTTCCTACCATAAATGCATAGGATGCTGATCACAGCGGAAGATGACCTAAGGAATGGAGTATCGACTCGCCCTCTGAAACCTACTTCACTTTCTGCTTCTTCCCAGGCTAGGTCAAAGGGAGAGAATATGAAAGCGAAGAAGAATAAGGGTTTTGGTCCTCCACCGTAAGGAAAGATAGCTAAGCCCAATAGGGTGTGTGAAGAGAAATGCCATCATTACAGTAAAGTCGGGCACTCGAAAAGGAACTGTCCTGACTACATTGCCCAGATAAGGAGAGAGAGAGCATCTACATCATGTACATTTATTTTTCCAGTTATGATATCTCACTAACTTGTGAAGTTATTACATCCAGCTGGATTTAGATTCTGTTTGTCCTGTTCACATTTGCAATTCGTTGCAGGTGTTGAAGGAAAGTAAGAAGTGAAGTTGGAGAGATGCAGTTGTGTTTTTGGGAGTGGAGACTCTATGGATGAAGTTGCAGTAAGAGTATGCGAGATCCCCTTAACGAGTGAGAGCCTTTTGTTAAATGATTTCTACGTTATACCAGGATGCGTAGCAAATATTATATCTATTTTGTATTAGATACATAAGACTATCATGTTAATATTAAGAATTACTCTTTAAATTTATATGATAGACGCAATATTCAGATTCCTTGTTGTCCAAATGAGCATGGTCATTACATATTGCATACTTCTATAGATATTTTGAATACTAGGATTAATAAAAATAGTTTTCTTATAGTAAATAATATGGAACTATGGAATATGAGGCTAGTCATATAGGCGTGAAATGTCTTACCCAATTGGTTAGGAATGGTTTGATACCAGATCTCACCATTGAACCCTATCCAACTTGTGAATCACGTATTCAGGGTAAGATGACCAAAGCCTCATTTTATGGTGTTGGATACCGCGCCACTTACCTCTTGACCGATGATCTGTCACGGTATGGTTGTTAGGTTTTATCTAGGTCCCAAGATCAAACAAGCAATGAAATACATGTGTGAATACATCAAAGGAGGTAGCGGAATACTCACATCGATCGGTTGAGACGAATCGGCAACAAACAAAACAAGTTTTGGGCTCTCAAAGTGGCGCCAATCACTGCAGTTCACTGCCCTCCAAATCAGAGTTTTGAGCTGCGAAAATGAGCTCCAAGATTGTGTCAAACGAATCCCGACTCATGGGTGAACCTCCTTACCACCTTCGCATATCTCGTAGTGTGCTAGCACTTGCGGTTTTTGCCACAAAAACCCAACTCTTGCCTCCCTCATGCTCAAGGTTTTTGTGTGAAACCAGTGAGTTTTTTGCCCAAATGGGCGTGAGTTGGAAGAGAGAAATGAGAGAGAAGAATGTTGTGTAATTGGTTGGTAAAACCTTTTCCAAAAAGGTTTATATATTTCCATAAAATATACAAAAAGCATTACCAAATAATAAATCAAATAATTAAAATGGTAAATACTGCCACCAACTTTCACTATTTCAACCACACACATCAATTATTCATTTTACTTTAATAAAGTGATGTGTGTCTTTCAATCAATCAATCACATCAATCAATCACATCACTCAAAGTGACATTTGATTTGACGATTGATGTGACGAATGATTTGACTCTTGATGTGACTTGCGTTGCCGCACTCGAATTCGAAATACGAATGCGCTCGTAATCACACTCGGGCTCGGGTTCACTAATTCTCAATTAGCGAATTTTCCGTCGCGTCGTAATTAAATGATTACGCCCAGCGAATTCACTATTCACGTCGCTAACGAATTAATTCTAAATTAATTCGTTTGCCCGAATTAAAATCTAATTTTAATTCCGCGTCGAAATCTAATTTCATTTAATATATCGAATATATTAATTTATCGATTAATTCCAATTAATCGTTATCTCTCTCTAGACGATATTTTATCCTAGATAAAATATCTCCGTAATTAATCCTAGATTAATTTTCTCCCTCTTCTATATAATCCCAGATATTTAAGAGTGCGAGTCATACGTCATCGGTGGATTATTGGGAAGCGACCCATGAGATCCCCGGATAAGTCGGCAGTAAATACGGTCGTCGGAGTATCCGAATCACGTATGTTCCAAGTACTACGTTCTACTGATTTACGAGACAAGATCGGCTTCTAGGAAAGCACGAAGTCTACCGAATTCTCCGGTCATATTCATCTAATAATATTTAAGATCTATATCAAGCGTAGTATACCAAGTATTATGTATATCGGCCCAGTATCGGATAGTCACGTGCTAGGGCTGGGGCTGGATAAGTGTCTGCCCCGTCCGAAGCACATGTCGGATGTCTGGTAACAAGTCTCTATAATCGGATATACATGACCTTTCATAATATCCCGATGGTCGGCCAGCACTTCAGAGCACTAATACCGTATCCTGCGTGACATCATCTCCACTATGACTGGAGTGATACTTCCGTCTTGACATCACACCCAATACTCTACGATTCTCAATATACCAGCATTGGCGTACACAGAACCGGTTAGAGTCCTGGACGACCTCAACTAAAGCATATTGATTGTCGTAAGCATTAGCGGTGCAAGTCTCAGGTTAAGACCATACACACCTACCCTGATGTCGGACTCCCATAGACACATAGTCATAATACCAATGGGATTCCGAGGGGTATCCGGGGCCAGTGACGAAGCTGTTTCTCATACCATCGGTGAAACACAACCTCCTATCGCACTTGCATGAGTATCCAATACCCAAATATATGAGAACTATGTTGTTGTGCCCTCACAACGCGCACAAGTGCAATACTAGCCTATTCCGCATTATCGATGTCCAGTCTCGATAATACTACGACTAGGGATATTTAATTATTAATCCTTCGCGGACTGATAATGTCTCATATCATTCTCAATCCAGGAACTAATCATATGGACCTCTCTTCATTTATACATCTAAGGTGATCTAATCACAAATGATGAGAGCGCAATTTCCTTGTCATTTAGTTAATTTGTACAACAACACTATGATCTGTACAAATAGTGACGCTATGGGTCATATTATCCAACAATCTCCCACTTGGCACATAGCCAGTCACTCAAGTGTCGTACACCCGAACTATGTACGGTTTGCTCAAATTGCTGAGAAAAGGTTTTTCGTCAGCGAATTCCATGATTATCGTCTGACGCGATTTATACGATCACACATCGCCACGATGTATGATCCGAACGAATCAGATGAATATAGAAGTATATATCTGGATCGTCGATGAGACCTTTAATTCTTTAGCCTTGTGCTGACGCCTAGCTCAGCTGCTAATAATAGAACTATATCTAATCTAATTAGATTTATTTTCGACCCAAATGGCTTTATTGCTGCCTCAGCTGCAGCAATAATCCGCATTTGTTGTTAATTCGGCAACAGTATCTTGCTCGGAAGATTTCCAGCTCACTGTCCCGTTATTCAAACTTTATAGTACTGCAGTATTTAACTGTTTGGAAAACTTGCGGCAGTGATCTCAGTCACTTCAAGTCTCTTTCTCCATAGTTTAAGACAACATCTTTAGTTCTCTAAGATACTAACAGATGTCCTTAACTTCAATCCAGTGACTAACACTTGGATTGACCGATTGTGACTCCATATGCTCAAAGCGTATGAGACACCATATCAAGTATATTTTAAATGTACAATTTCCCAGAGAGTTTAACAACTCCAATCTATCCCAGTAGATCTTTATTCCTTGAATAAAGGTGTTACTCCCTAGAATTCTACGGAGAATTCTACGAAAGCCAAGCTTTCACCAATTACTTTATGGGAATTTCCTTGTCAGTGCGCTCCCACTAACCTCCTTATATACACAAGAATCATTTCATTTGAGTCAAATCATAAACCATTATGATTATTTCAAAACGACCAGTTCCAAGAACCTTATGCTTGCTTTAATCCAAACATGGATCGAATAACCCGCAAACCTTGTTTGTTGGTTATAGTACGACAAAATCGTCAGGATGTTGAAAATATCCTCCCAAAAGGTTTCCGTTTAAGGAAAGCGATTTTGATCTTAACTGACACATTTCATTAATGAAATATGCAGTATCTCAGCAAGCATTATCCAAATGGATTTACCATGGCAACAGGTAAAAGGTTGAACCGTAATCAACACAATGTTGATAGCAATACCTTTTCGTCACAAGCCTAGCTTTGTACGTTGGTATGTTTCCATCCATGTATGTCTTCCTTGAAGACTTACATTGTACCAATAGGCACAATGCCTTGCGGTACAACAACTAGTATCTAAACATAGTTGTTATACATGGTATCCATTTCGGACTCTTGGCACTTTGCCATAATAGGGAGTCGATACCTTGTATCACTTCCTCAAACGTAGTCGGTTGGTATACCTCCAAAGATTAATATCTTTATGAGGTGGGATCAGATCAGAAACCCATACCCCAGGTTGTTTTCTGACTCTCTCCGATCTACGCGGTTCTTGTGTATTCGAAGATTAATGGTTTAGTTTCATCCTTGATGAATTATTTATGTTCCATTAAGGACTTCGTGCCTTGAATAGTATTACTCCGATTTTCATCGAGTATCACTATCCTCCCACTAACCACTGCATATCTGTGTTCCTCTTAGGAAAACCGCATGGTGAGCAACAATCATATTGTTCTCATGTGAGATTTATAAGTACTATACTTATGGTTTCCTTAGGATAACCTATATTGGCACTTATCCAATTTGGGTCCTTAGTTTGGTATCATCAAACTTTATGCCTGGCATACCCAAAATTATTAGGAATGAGAAACCCTGTTTCTTTCCTGTTCATATCCTATATGATATCTATCAAACAGATTTATATGGAACCTTATTCTAAATAAGTTTTGCACTGTAAATACATATCCTGTTGAAGGAAATGATAGCTCAGAGCGACTCGTGATAAACCTTATCATGTCCAACAAAATTCGGTTTTCAGTTCGGACACACCGTCAAACTGACGTGTCCGGGGAGGAGTCCTCATCTGAAAGAATACCATACTCTTTCATGTATGTTTGAAAATTACTGCTTAAGTATTTTCCATTACGGTCTTACGTGACGACCATAATACTATAGTCGATCTGTTTATCTACTTCGTGTCGAAACTCTAATAGTTTCGATCTGTGTTCTTCAAAAGAAACACATAACCATAACGTGATGCCACATCCGTTAAGGTCACGAAATATCATGTTCACATCTAGCCTAGCTAGATATGGGCCCACTAACTTCACCATGAATAGGGCTAACAGATCGGTGGCACTTACACTATTACCAAGTAAACAGTGTTTTAGGTACTTTACCTAATAAACTAGATTCGTAAACTTTATTTGAATAGTCAAATCAGTCCTAGTACCCACTCTTCAAAAGTGCGGATATACGACTCTTGTTTAATTCTATCCTAGACAACAATGCCACAAATAAGTCACTACTTGATCAAATCAATTTGAGCTATTTATTTGTCATTTTATATGTTTTGAGATTTTAATTATATTCAAAATATAAATTCTGTTATTCACATCTAATGTGTTTATCTCAGTATCATCTTTATATAATGAAACACTTAGTGTTCTAGAATATAAAGGTTTATCCACAATGGATTAAACACTAATATAGAGATAATGTCTCTAGTCAAACTAGTTACATTATAACAGTTCCTAATTTAAGTACACACCCGAAGGGTAGTTCCTAAACTTAGGTATCTACGGTCGAAACAGCGACTTTCGTCCCGTTTCCGATTCACAGTGCAATCTCAGCTTGAAGTCAGTATCCTGCTCAAAGCAGATTCTGAACATCAATACATATATTTTATGTACCACACTAAGTATTTAAAATCTAATTTCAATACTAGTTGTGAATATAACTTTGACAAACATTTTTAAAGTAAGAGCCTTGCCCTTTCTTTAATTCCTTCGTGTCTGCCATATCCAAATGGTAGTCACTTTGGGATATGTCAATTATCCTTTTCAATATTTCAGGAACCTTAGGCCAAGCCTTCGGTTTTAGAATATCGAAACGATGTGCACCTCGTGCTACATGCCCAATTGCAAACTTTGACTTATCTCCTCTAGAATAGTCAATTAATTCTCCAAGAATTATAAATTGCAATTTTAATACTTATTAAATCTAAAATTAGATTTATGACAAGTATATTAAATTAAGTACTAAAGTCATCATCACATAAATCTTCCAAAGATTTTATGCTCTACTTATTTTGCTTAATTTTGGGCTTAATAATAGTTATTTTATCACATAATAAAGTAACCTATTATTTATTCCCAATTTGAAAATTAAATCATTTAAAATATTTAATCCAAGATTATATTTTAAATATCCAACTTTTCAATTTTATCTTGATTTCAATAGTCCAACTATTTAATCATTCATTAGTGGTACTATATATTATAATGATTATAATAGTCCAACTATATAATCAAATATAATCCAAATTAATTAACCTCAATTATATTGATTACTATATAATCCATTATAAAATCAACTGTAAAGTGAAATTAATTAATTCAAATATATTGATTAATATAATCCAATTATATATAATCAAGTATAATACCGTCCAACTGTTTATTAAAACAACATTAAATATTAGTCCAACTAATACTTTTAATATATATGACGAGTGATATTTGTTTGAGCTCGTATGGCGAGTAATTGAACGAATATTGCAAATTCAATTCTTGTGCCTCCACTATTTTTCGTCGAGCCTCTAACCCTCTGTCGAGTACTCGGGAAACCGTGTTTCCTAGTGGGCTAGGATCCCGTTAAATATCAACACAATCTTGACTTTGGCCAACAATTGTATGTATGATAATTAACTAGGTAGATCTCGAAGATCAATTGGATATCATCCAACTCCTAGATCCAGTAGGTGGACATCCAAGTCCTAAACATATATCCTATATATGCCTATATATCCAATATATACCCTAACCTTTTTTCCTCTGAATCAACTAGGCCTTGGCTTTGGCACAACAAACCTAATGATCCCAGTCAAGCGCGGACCCATTGACCATGGAAGCTTCGTAATCAATGTCGATGGACAAGAAGTGGTCTTGACTTTGGCCAACAAACCACAACTTGGACAAGACACCAATATGGAACAAAGCTTCGTGATTCAAACACATCTTCGACGGACAAGGGCTTGACTTTGGCCAACAACCCATGCCAATCTAGGATCTTGAGCAAGAATCACTCAATGGAAGGAAAAGACGCATGATATTTGATGAGGGCTTTTCGCGTGCAAATTGGCTACCAATTTCATTATCTTTGTTAAGGTATCATCATCATACACCCTTAAACATGCATTCTAAATACATAATAAAGCGACTATGAAAATAAATAATAATGATATGCGGATGGATACTTACATTGATCCTAGATCAAATCTCTCCCTTTCTCACTCAAGCTAGCACTTGTACTACTTCTACCCGTTACACTACACTCTAAAGAAACCTCATTTACATTGAGGGGAATATGTGAGAAGAGAATACAAAGAGAATAGAGGTGATAAGGCTGGACACGCAGGTCCAATTTAATAAATCGAATTTATTACAACAATTTCCAAAATTGCCCCACCCGACTAATATCCATCCGATATACATTATTCATTCATCACAACCACGTATTCACACAAAAGCATGCTATTAATCAATCTAATCAAATTAATTAATCTGATAATTATGTGATCATCCAATGTTCAAACAACGATTTGATTTTGCTCGAGTCAAACTCGTTTTTGCGAATAAGTACTCAAAGTACGAATTCTTGAATTAAATTAAACTACAACATTAAATCAAATTTAATATGTATTTAATACTAATTCACTATTCAATTCCAAATTAAATATTACACTTTATTTATTAAACCTTTAACGACTTAAATTCCAAATTTAATCGCGTCGGGTCTCAAAGCCCGATTAACGTCCAACGTTAATTTAATTCAAGTCTAATGGGCTTTAATTAATTTCCTTAAGGCGTGGGCTTCGGCAACCAAAGCCCAATAAAAGAGTAACCCCATAAGCCCAGAAATCAATTTAGGCCCATTAGGCCCAATTAAACTTTAAAGGTTTATAAGTCACATTTGGGCTTTATGGTAGTGTTTTGGGCCCAATTGGATCCAATCCATTTGGCCTAAACCCAACTTGATAAAATCAAGCCCAATAAGCCCAATTACAACTTAATAAGCCCAAATCCAATTTAAAGGCCTAATTCATTAAATACACAAATCCAATTTTGCAATTTAATTACCTAAAGTGCATTACATGATTAATCACCCAAATCAATATTTCCAAAACACCAAATTAGTCCAATTAATCATGTTCATTATCATCATCACATGTCCAACACATAAATGAAAAAAATAAAAACCCATTACATGCTTTAAAGCTCTCGGCCAAAGGAGGGATTTTGTGTCCGATTTGGTTTCAATCCAATCGAACCCACAATCGACATTAAATCAACATCCTAAATGATTTCCAGCACATCCAATTGTTCAAAATCAAAATTACCAAGACATTAAAGTGCATATGGAATTCGACCAACATATACATTTTGGGGATTTTATGTTCAATTCAAAATTCAATCTAATTGACTTCAAATTAACATCATCCTTCATGATTCTAACTCATCCAATGAATCAAAATCAAAAAATTCCAAGAATCCAAAATTCACATTACATTCGGCCAACACTCCAAATTTGGGGAAAATTGTTCCAAACACATTTTCTTGAAATTGATCAAATCAATCTTCAATACAACATATATTAAGCATGCTCAAACATCCAATTTTATAAAATCATGCTCAAATACAAAGTACCCAATTTTAAGCCCTACAATTTTCATGCTTGAACCTATAGCTCTTGATGCCATTGTTAGGTTTTATCTAGGTCCCAAGATCAAACAAGCAATGAAATACATGTGTGAATACATCAAAGGAGGTAGCGGAATACTCACATCGATCGATTGAGACGAATCGGCAACAAACAAAACAAGTTTTGGGCTCTCAAAGTGGCGCCAATCACTGCAGTTCACTGCCCTCCAAATCAGAGTTTTGAGCTGCGAAAATGAGCTCCAAGATTGCGTCAAATGAATCCCGACTCATGGGTGAACCTCCCTACCACCTTTGCATAACTCGTAGTGTGCTAGCACTTGCGGTTTTGGCCACAAAAACCCAACTCTTGCCTCCCTCATGCTCACGGTTTTTGTGTGAAACCAGTGAGTGTTTTTGCCCAAATGGGCGTGAGTTGGAAGAGAGAAATGAGAGAGAAGAATGTTGTGTAATTGGTTGGTAAAACCTTTTCCAAAAAGGTTTATATATTTTTCCATAAAATATACAAAAAGCATTTACCAAATAATAAATCGAATAAATAAAATGGTAAATACTCCCACCAACTTTCACTATTTCAACCACACACATCAACTATTCATTTTACTTTATAAAGTGATGTGTGTCTTTCAATCAATCAATCACATCAATCAATCACATCACTCAAAGTGACATTTGATTGACGATTGATGTGACGAATGATTTGACGCTTGATGTGACTTGCGTTACCGCACTCGAATTCGAAATACGAATGCGCTCGCAATCACACTCGGGCTCGGGTTCACTAATTCTCAATTAGCGAATTTTCCGTCGCGTCGTAATTAAATGATTACGCCCAGTGAATTCCCTATTCACGTCGCTAACGAATTAATTCTAAATTAATTCGTTTGCCCGAATTAAAATCTAATTTTAATTCCGCGTCGAAATCTAATTTCATTTAATATATCGAATATATTAATTTATCGATTAATTCCAAATTAATCGTTATCTCTCTCTAGACGATATTTTATCCTATATAAAATATCTCCGTAATTAATCCAAGATTAATTTTCTCTCTCTTCTATATAATCCCAGATTATTTAAGAGTGCGAGTCATACGTCATCGGTGGATTATTGGGAAGCGACCCATGAGATCCCCGGATAAGTCGGCAGTAAATACGGTCGTCGGAGTATCCGAATCACGTATGTACCAAGTACTACGTTCTACCGATTTACGAGACAAGATCGGCTTCTAGCAAAGCACGAAGTCTACCGAGTTCTCCGGTCATATTCATCTAAGAATATTTAAGATCTATATCAAGCGTAGTATACCAAGTATTGTGTATATCGGCCCAGTATCGGATAGTCACGTGCTAGGGCTGGGGCTGGATAAGTGTCTGCCCTGTCCGAAGCACATGTCGGATGTCTGGTAACTAGTCTCTATAATCAGATATACATGACCTTGTCATAATATCCCGATGGCCGGCCAGCACTTAAGAGCACTAATACCGTATCCTGTGTGACATCATCTCCACTATGACTGGAGTGATACTTCCGTCTTGACATCACACCCAATACTCTACGATTCTCAATATACCCAGCATTGGCGTACATAGAACCGGTTAGAGTCCTGAACGACCTCAACTAAAGCATATTGATTGTCGTAAGCATTAGCGGTGCAAGTCTCAGGTTAAGACCATACACACCTACCCTGATGTCGGACTCCCATAGACACATAGTCATAATACCAATGGGATTCCGAGGGGTCTATCCAGAGCGAAGCTGTTTCCCGTACCATCTTTGAAACAAAACCTCATATCGCACTTGCATGAGTATCCAATACCCAAATATATGAGAACTATGTTGTTGAGCCCTCACAACGCGCACAAGTGCAATACTAGCTTATTCCGCATTATCGATCTCCAGTCTCGATAATACTACGACTAGGGATATTTAATGATTAATCCTTCGCGGACTGATACTGTCTCATATCATTCTCGATCCAGGAACTAATCATATGGACCTCTCTTCATTTATACATCTAAGGTGATCTAATCACAAATGATGAGAGCGCAATTTCCTTGTCATCTAGTTAATCTGTACAACAACACTATGATCTGTACAAATAGTGACGCTATGGGTCATATTATCCAACAATGGTTATGTCTATCCGATGAGACATAAATTGAAAACCTTTTAAAATTTCAAAGAGCTCCGTAATGAAGTAGAAAAACAGACTACTCAATATATTAAATGTCTTCGATCTGATCGAAGTGGGAGTACGGTAGAAGTTTGAGAGAACATGAGCCTTATTGTGATTTTTAGTATGAGGTAGTATGATTAATAGCCAGAGATAAAAAATTATGAGTAAAGCTGGAAAAGATAGTTCAGGTGGTTTTAACAGAAGTACCTAAGTCTGAGAGCTAAAATCAGATATGTAGATAAGAGAATTCTAAGCTCGTGGATTAGCAGCACGAGAAATCACAGCACAGGTACTTAGCGAGAATACCACAACTAGAAAAGTTCAGGATAAGCCCCACCATCCTAGCCCTCATCAGATAAAAGAAATAAGATGGACCTCAATATTCGCCTCAAGATACTCTTAGAAACAAGTGTATGTGTAGTGAAAGAAGATCAAAATGTAAAGTCTCTGAATACAATACAAGAGTAGAGTGGAAGAGGGAAATAGCCCTAAGTGAGAGATTTAAAAGAAAAGTCACCTAGATGAAGCGACAAAGAGGTAAAGTAATAGTTTAGTAGTAGCAGAGAAATAAAAAGAAAAATTTAGACAGAGATAGAAACGTACAAGAGATTATATCCTTCTAGTAAGGCGACCGAGACATAAATCATAAAACTTCCAAGTATAGGATAAGTGATGAGTGGTATTTATATCACTATTTCCCACTCATTTAACCTAATATTTTGTATAGTTTCTTGAGTTTTGTGAACGTTTTGATGTGTTTTGTGTTAATTTGTAGATAAATAAAGTTTCAGGACATTCTGGAGGTGATTTGGGCCAAAACAGTGAAAATTGGACGAAAAAGACATTTCAGTAAATTGTCAGCGTCGCGACGCCAAGACCTTCTTCGTCGCGACGCCTAAAATGCGCCGAACAGTGCAAACGTGCGCGGGTCCACAAATCAGAATCTGAGAAAAGTTTGACTTTGCTAAAATGCACCGTGCCACGTGTCACGATCACAGCCGATCTGCTAACATGCGTCGTGCCACGTGTCAGCATCCTACGGTGCCGACAGTCATCATCGCCACATGTGCCACGTGGCATCCTACGTGTCTCCATGTCATCAGCCACGTCAGGAAGTCAACACTGCCACATGTCGTGCCACATCATCATCATCCAATCAGGAAGTGCTACGTGTCGCAATCCTACGGTGCCGATAGGCTCTTTCCCACGTGTCGCCACGTCAGTGCCACGTCAGCATCAATCATTGAGTATCTAATCCTTATCTGACACGTGGCGGATAAGAATCTCATCGACCAATCAGAAGCCGCCACGTGTCACAATAATTGAAGCCTAACCACCTCGCCACGTGTCACCTTATCAGCTTATCCAGAATCTTCAAACCGGCGAACCAGAGCGTGCCACGTCGACAAAATCTGGCGTAGCGACGCTGAAAGCCCTGGCGTCGCGACGCTGGAAGCCTACCGAGGCCTATAAATTGAGCTCAAGATTTCAGAATTGAATGTACCACTCTCTCTCTTATATTCTATCTAAAGAGAGGGTTTCTCTCTCTAGATTCTTTATTTTTTAGTTTTATTTTTTTATTTTTAGTTTTTGTAAATAATTTTAATTACGTTTTGTCATAATAGTAATTTAATTTTTACTTTTTACTTTTTACAGTTTTTACTATTTACCATGAGGAGGTAACTTCCCAGTTAGGGTGAAAGGTAATTCTTTTACTGTTACTATTTAGATTAATCTCCTTTAAAAATAATATATTCACTATTTAAAATATTGACTTAAAAAGGATACCGCCAGATTGGTCGGTTGGTAATTCATTTTAATCTGGTTTAAACCTGACTAATCAAAGATACCGCCAGATTGGTCGGTTGGTAATTTAATTTTGGTTCCGCCTTTATGGCTGGTTGGACTAAATTTGACTTAATCATATTACCGCCTATATGGCTGGTTGGAAAAAGAATCACAAGTTTATATTATTTTATGGGAGATATCTAAAATAGTAAATAGTAAAAGTAATTCCTTTTACCTTAGCATTTTATTTTATTTTATTTTAATTTTCAGCTTTTACTTTATGTCTTTTACTTTTCAGTATTTTTACTTTATGTCTTTTACTTTTAAGTTTTTACTAGCCCTAGTTATGTGTTAGTTATCTGGGGTTGTGATGAATTCTAATATCACCGGTTTATAAGGGGTTATTTTATAGTTTGGGTAATTTAAAGGTTTACTTATTAAGTCTTAAGCTTAATGCTTCTTGTTGTTTGATCACCAATAAGATTGATGTGGTAAATCTAAAATGAACTAGACACGATCTTCCTTGAGCACAGATAACCCTTTAATAGATTTCCTTACAGGATAGACACATACCTTTCGGGCGGGGGTAGCTATAATTGGAACTTAAACTTAATGAATCCAGATAATTTGGTTGACATAGACATATGGTTCAATTGGGTTAAACTGGGTATTTGCGTCTGACCATCGACAGAGGCTTTTGCATAATTTAGTGTTCCAGGTTAGTAAAATAATTTATTACACAAACATAAAATAATCACTTCATCTTTTAAAAGATATTAGAAGGATTCACAACCCTAGATCTTTGTGTCTTTTGTTATTTTCCTTAGTATTTTCTTTTGTCTTTTTATTTATTTATTTATTTTGTAAAACCATTTTCAACCAATCAAACAATCATTCTCTTCACCCTCAATTAGATATTTGTAAATAAATAGATTCAATAATTAATAACAACAGTAGGAATTAAGTCCTCGTATGATGGATATTTTTATACTACTTGAACGATACGTGCGCTTGCGTTATACGTGTGTGTTTACGCCGGTCAATAAGATCAGGAGATAAGACAATAAGGTCAATAAGTTAAGGGTTTGGAAGTATAACTGTTAAGGTGTAGTGACAATAGCAAAGAATATTGAGTAAGCAATGACAGAAGGGCGCAACAGCAAAGATTTATCATTATTGGAATAAAACTAAAGTTCTATTGTGTTTTAACTCATGTAATTCATATGAAGTAATTAACTACAGTTAAAGTTGACCTAGCCACCACAGAATGGGATGGCATTAGCCACGGACATAGGGGGTTTAGTAAATGTGCAGTGTTGTGTGAATCGATGAGATAAGTCCACTTTAAGGTTGTGATTGGTACAGTATTTGAGATAACAAGGTACAATTTGTTGGATAATATGACCCATAGCGTCACTATTTGTACAGATCATAGTGTTGTTGTACAAATTAACTATGTGACAAGGAAATTGTACTCTCATCATTTGTGATTAGATCAACTTAGATATATAAATGAAGAGAGGTCCATATGATTAGTTCCTGGATTGAGAATGATATGAGACAGTATCAGTCCACGAAGGATTAATCATTAAATATCCCTAGTCGTAGTATTATCGAGACTGGACATCGATAATGCGGAATAGGCTAGTATTGCACTTGTGCGCGTTGTGAGGGCACAACAGCATAGTTCTCATATATTTGGGTATTGGATACTCATGCAAGTGCGATAGGAGGTTGTGTTTCACCGATGGTACGGGAAACAGCTTCACTCTGGATAGACCCATCGGAATCCCATTGGTATTATGACTATGTGTCTATGGGAGTCCGACATCAGGGTAGGTGTATTTGGTCTTAACCTGAGACTTGCACCGTTAATGCTTACGACAATCAATATACTTTAGTTGAGGCCGTCTAGGACTCTAACCGGTTCTGTGTACGCCAATACTGGGTATATTGAGAATCGTAGAGTATTGGGTGTGATGTCAAGACGGAAGTATCACTCCAGTCATAGTGGAGATGATGTCACGCAGGATACGGTATTAGTGCTCTTAAGTGCTGGCCGGCCATCGGGATATTATGACAAGGTCATGTATATCTGATTATAGAGACTAGTTACTAGACATCTGACATGTGCTTCGGACGGGGCAGACACTTATCCAGCCCCAGCCCTAGCACGTGACTATCCGATATTGGGCCGATATACACGATACTTGGTATACTACGCTTGATATAGATGTTAAATATTCTTAGATGAATATGACCGGAGAATTGGTAAGACTTTGTGCTTTGTTAGAAGCCGATCCTGTCTCGTAAATCGGTAGAACGTAGTACTTGGTACGTACGTGATTCAGATACTCCGACCACCGTATTTACTGCCGACTTATCAGGGGATCTCATGGGTCGCTTCCCGATAATGCACCGATGACACATAACTCGCACTCATTAATAATCTGGGATTATATAGAAGAGAGAGAGAATTAATCTAGGATTAATTACGGAGATATTTTATCTGGGATAAAATATCGTCTAAAGAGTGAGAATGATTAATTTAGAATTAATCGGTAAATTAATATATTCGATATATAAAAGAAATTAGATTTCGACGCGGAATTAAAATTAGATTTTAATTCGGGCGAACGAATTAATTTAGAATTAATTCGTTAGCGACGTGAATAGTGAATTCGCTAGGCGTAATCATTTAATTACGACGCAACGGAAAAACTCGCTAATTAGGAATTAGCGAAACCGAGCCCGAGTGTGATTGCGAGCGCATTCGTATTTCGAATTCGAGTGCGGCAACGCAAGTCACATCAAGCGTCAAATCATTCGTCACATCAAGCGCCAAATCAATAGTCACTTTGAGTGATGTGATTGATTATTGATTGATTGATGTGATTGATTGATTGAGTGATAGACACACAACATGTCACTTTGATAAAGTGAAAATGAATAGTGATGTGTTTTGTGTGAAATAGTGTAAGTTGGTGGAAAGTATTTACCAATTGATTTTAATTAATTATTTGGTAAATGTTTTTGTATATTTTATGAAAAATATATAAACCTTTTTGGAAAAGGTTTTACTAACTTAATACACAATTTCTCTCCTCCATTTTTCTCTCTCACAACTCACAACGAAGGACCAAATTTGAAGCCAAACAGTGAACTTCTTCACTGCAGTTCACGCCCAAAACAGTGGGGTTTTTCAAGTTTTGTTGCTTGCCGCGTCTCTCAACCGATCGATGTGAGTATTCCGCTACCTCCGTTGATGTATTCACACATGTATTGTTGGAAATCTAATAACCATGTCCCAAGATCAAAAACCAAGCAAGATATATATAAGAATGAATTAGATTGATAAGTAATGGCGGAAACAATACTCACAAAACCAAATGTGGATGCAATGGATGAAGCAAAATTACTCCTTTGTGCAGTGAAGAATTCGCCCCAACAGTGAAGAGAAGCTCCAAGCTTGAATTTGATCCTTCCAAGCTCTAAGATGAGTTTCCCATATCACCTTGTATGATCCCTTGATGTGCTAGCCAAACTTATGTATTTAGTTCCAAACTTGTACACTTTTTCACAAAGTTCTTAAGAAAATGGAAGAAGAAGGAGAGCCAAAACTGTTCACTGTTTCGGTCAAGAGAGGGAGAGAGCAAGATCTGATTTTGTGTTTCAAAAATCAATTTATATTTATGCCATAATTATATTAAATAATAATATAAATATAACACAAGCCTGCAAAGACTTAGAGTGCTAACACACTCAATTTCCATGCATTACCCTTGAGTGCTTTGTACACTATCTTCATGCATTGCATCTTGATTAAAAAATACAAATAATGACAAGTGTCATTGTGGGGCCCCACACGTTTCCTTATGAAAGTGGGCCACGTGCACTCACGCGTTCGGGTTCGATATTTCCGAAATATCGAGCTTACGTCGCGACGTTAATTAAATCGAATTTAAATAAATAATTGCGCCTAGCGAAATTATTATTTACGTCGCTAACGAATTAATTCTAAATTAATCGTTTGCCCGAATAAAATCTAATTTTAATTTCGCGTCGAAATCGAATTCCGTTTATTATATCGAATATAATAATTTTACGATTAATTCTAAATTAATCGTTCTCTCTCTTTATACAGTACTTTATCCAAGATAAAGTCTCTCCGTAATTAATCCAAGATTAATCGAGTTTGAATCATACGTCATCGGTGAATCTTCGGGAAGCGACCCAAGAGACCTCTAGATATGTTGGCAGTAAATCCGGTTGTCGAACTATCCGAACACGTACGTACCAAGTACTACGTTTTTACCGATTCACAAGACAAGGTTAGCCTCTAGCAAAACGCCATGCCTACCCAATTCTCTAGAAATATTCTTACTGGAATATTAGATCTATAACAGGAGTAGTATACCGTAGTATAGTGGTATTCGATCCAGTATCGGATGATCACATGCTAGGGCTGGGGCTGGATAAGTGTCTGCCCCGTCCGAAACACATATCGGATGTCAAGCAACCAGTCTCTTTGAATCGGATAACTCCTGACCTAGTCTATTATCCCGATGGTTGCAACCATTATGAGTACTAGTTCTGAATCCCTCGCGATCCTCATCTCCATATGTTCTGAAGTGATACTTCCATCTTGACATCACATCCAATACACTACGATTCTCGATAAACCCAGGAAGAGAGAGATGTACACCGAACCCGTTTTTTAAGCCCTGGACCATCAAAACTAAAAGTTTACCGATCGTCGTAAGTACTAGCGATGCAAGTCTTAGGTTAAGATCATATGCACCTACCCTGAAGCGGACTCCCATAGACACGCAGACATACTACCAATGGGATTCCGCGGTGGGGGGTCTATCCAGAGCGAAGATGTGTTTCCGGTTACATCGGTAAAACACAAACCTCCTACCGCACTTGCATAAGTATCCTATACTTAAATATATGAGAACTATGCCGTTGTGCCCTCACAACATACACGAGTGCAGTACTAGTCTATTCCGCATTATCGATGTCCAGTCTCGATAATACTACGACTAGGGATATTTAATGATTAAACCTTTATGGATTGATACTGTCTCATATCATCTCAATCCGGAAACTAATCATAGGGACTTTTACCATTTATATTTCTAAGTAGTAAATAAATTACAAAACGGTAAAAGGCAATTTCATTACTACATAGTTAATTTTGTACAATAATACAATATCATTTACAAAATAGTGACGCTATGGGTCATTATGTCTAACAATCTCCCACTTGGCCTATAGCCAGTCACTCAAGCATCTAATACCTGAACTATGTACATGTCGCTCAAACTTTTCCCGCGAGGAATAGCTTTCGTCAGGGATCTGCAATTATCCTCTGATGGCGATCTTCTCGATCTTCACATCGCCACGATGTATGATCTCTCGAATCAGGATGGAATGGTTTCGAAGAACATGTTTGGA